>QLPI01000088.1:0-49397 GCA_003314275.1 Chroogomphus rutilus
TGCCCCTTCAAAAGACAGCACTGGTAAGGCTATTCTTCCTAATGCTTCGTTTATATCTGGAGCTATATCGTCAGTGGTTCATTCTTCAACTTGACTGAGTATGGAACTGATAGAGTGATCTGTGACCGCTCAGTTGCCCCGTACCATTTGATTGTACAATCTCCCCACGGTCAGAGACGGCTCAGAGATTTATTCTTCAGGGGAGTTAGCTACCGTTTTCCAATGTTGTCAGTAATCGAGTCGAACAATTGGGAATATAACAAAAACTCGTCTGACTGTAGTGGTTGAAGTATCACGTGAGTTGTGAGTTGAGAGCGGCTGATAGAGTTTTGATAGTATTTTTCCAGCCGCTGCAAAGTAGTCCAGTGGCCAGTGGGGAGCCAGTGATTACAAAACTCTGATTGGACTTGCAATCACTGTGTCAAATTATCACTATCATTTGATCACAGCGTATGGAATTTAGATGGTGACGATGGCCAGTCGCTTTCTCCACTCGTTGTACTCGACCTCTTTGCCTGAATAATCAAAATAAGATGCACTTCTTATAACCTCACGGAATTGAAAGTTCTGCCTTGTTTAGTGGAGAAGCACTGAGGATGTTTACCTGAATATTGTGGCGTCTAGACCCATCAGAGGTCGAAATTCTACGCACCCCGGAGGTGCGGTTCCCCTTCCGAGACATTACATCGCTTTTGCAGTACCTTGGTCACATTGTTCGGGATCAACATAGAATTGTCAGCTATTTGTAAGCTTTTTTAGGTTGCGTCAATAGCTCCCCGAGCACTGACGCTGTCAAAAGGTTCTGTGTGTGCTTCGTGGTCGGTGTGAATATTCTTTCGACTATCGAAACAAGATGTCAGCGGGATAATGTAGTCCATGTTTCTTTTTTTAAAAAAGGGGATGCTTGGTGAATCGGGCACGACACACGCGAGTAGGTCCCACACTGATGGTTTGTGAACAGCGAGATGCCGGAGCGCTGGTAACGCCTTCGAGCGGCTGGCAACGCCTTCGAGCGCTGGCAGCGACTTCGAGCGCTGGCAAAGCCTTCGCACGCTGTCCTGGCCACCTCACACTCTCGTCTTTCCGCTATCCTTGCAACATCACTTCACACCGTTGACGTCAGTCTTACGTCAAAAATCCATCAATATATTCAACAATCCATGTCCTCGCAAGTGGGCATGAATACCTATTGGAAAAACGAGTCTATCAATGAGGTAGTTAATAGAGTCTCATACAGCTAGCCGTAACTTACATTTTTGTTGCAGATACGCAAGGTGATGCGGTTATCCAGAATACCCTCATCCAGAGTGCCGTCATCCAAAACACTGCCAGCGAGTGTGGCGCCGCTGAATGATATGAATTCCGTACTCAAGACAGTGTAGGTGCCTCACAGGATCTTGTAGCGTTACTCAAACCCGTGGATCACGCATACTATGACACGCGGTACGGCGCAGAAGGTGACCAACCGCACGGATGCATGAAAGACACCCGTGTACAGATATTGGCCGATCTAAAAGCCTGGGCGCATGATCCTTCAACTCCAAACGTCTATTGGCTCAACGGCCAGCTCGGTACAGAGAAAACAAGCATTGCTTACACCCTCTGCAATCGTCTAGATGCGCAACATAAGCTTGGGGGACAGCTTTTTCTGCTCTCGCTCAGGATTGACGGATGCATGTCGCATCATCCTTACAATCGTTAGCATGTTTGCTCAATCAAACGCAAAAATAGGATCTGCCATACAAGAAATTCTGAAGAGGAAACCTACAATGGCCAATCTCAATGAACTATCTGAGCAATTCTGCTCCCTAGTCATCAATCCTGTCAAGATCACTACTGAAAATGAACAAGAGGTTTATTATATTATTGTTATAGATGCCTTGGATGAATCCTCAGCATTAGGGATTGTAGAATTGTTGATCAGGGCTATCCTTGATGGCATCACCAATATGTCCCTCAAAGTCTTCATTATAAGTCCACCAGAGAATTGTATTAAAAGGGTTTTTCACCTTCATCCTGTTCATTCATTGGATACAGTGGCCTTTGTGGAAACATCTCTGCAGGAAGCCACACAGGAAGTCGTATGAATACTAACTAAACTACTTATACAATGTTAAAAAGGGAAAACTATACTACAAGTGATGTTATAAATGACTTGCAGTGACAAGAGTCACACAAGTGATAAGAGAACATGCACATTAAAGATACATGGCAAGAAATAATAGAAAAATGAGCAAATAAATAAATAAATCATCTAAAATATTTCCAACACATAGTGGTTTCCTGTAGCAGATTCAACCTTGCCTCTAAGTCCTGCTTTTCTCTCCTCTCTCTCAGTAACTCCTGCTCTATACTGACTAGTTGGTCTAACATTTCTTGAGCCGACAGTAAATCCATAAGGGATGGAGTGTTTTTATAGGGTAAATAAGAAGGGGCTGCCATTGTCGTTGCTTCTAAAGGAATTCAATTTGGAGTTGGACAGTTAGGGCAGCCAGTACTCATGGGAGAGTTTTCTACTATAAGGGCAACCTAAGCAGGTGCTCTACCCTTGGGCAGTGCTCTGGTGAAGGGGGATCCAAAGAGAAAACTCTAGGGAACCCTTTGCCCACTAACTATAAAAATATAAGTACTGTTGACATGGTGCTCCGCTCATACCGGGCACCATTCTCCATATCAGTCAGGGCCTCAGAATAGCTGGTAACAGATGAGGGTGTGGCTGATAGCTGTGGCTGATGTCTGTTGATGGTGGCTGCCATTTGTGATGCCCACTTGGCCTGTATCTTGTTTGGTATAGTCAGGAGTAGGCCGAACAGATCTCGGTCGGTGTTAGGAACTGTACGCCGGCATGCCTGACTATTTATTTCAGCCTGCTCAGCCTAACTCCACCTTCACTCGCCTATTCAACTATACGCCCTCAGCCCACGGACTATATACACCTTGTGTATTCGTCTTGGTATCACATGCACCTGCCAATACACTCCACTCATTTACATCAAACTCCATATGCTCGCAATTCCATTTTCACTTCATTTACATTTAATATCCTTTCATTTATGTTCTGCTCCACTTTCATTTATTCACAATTCTGTTCTATCTCTCATATCCGATCCGTTACTATGTTTCTTATAGGGTAACTCTGTTGGGAATTGGGGTGACACATCACCCCTCAATATCATGGAGGAGATCAAGATTGGGACATAGTATTTCTGTTCTCACTTTTCACAATCCTCGGCTTTCTCATCTATTATAGGAATCTAGTCGACTCCTCATAGATTTGAAAGTAGTATAAAGATCTTGTACATTTAGTAGTTCAGTCTTCAGTCAGATAATCAACTTTGATTTCGACTAAGCTTTTCTTCTGTCTCACTATTCTGAAATTAGAGACCAGTGTGATCTGGTGGGTGCAACACACAAGTTGAAGCCTTGCCCTATTCTGAACCTTGCCATTGTTTACCTTTGGGAGATATTATGTTTAATTATGATTATGTTATTCCTTCACATCGTAACAGTTGGTAGGTATAAACCTCAGTTAGTGTAACATCAGTCAGGACTTATTATCCAGGGTTCCCCTGACAGGATATAAGTGGATTCACTTGATTTCAAGTGAATTCACTCTGAGGTAAAGACAGGATCAATGTAGTGCTTATAAGGCAACAACACTTAACTGGAGAGATCTCCAGTCAGGAAAATCAACTGAACAGATCAACCCTTAAAGCAGAATATAATCTGTGGTATGCACCTGACACCTGTCAACCCATGGGCTGATGGGTTCAGGTTTCCCATGGGTTGGGTGCAGGTCACCCACATTTGACCTGTGGGTGACCCATGCCGTTCCTTACTATCATCTCAGGCCTTGCATAGCCCTATACCTGTGCTAAAATAGCCAGTATAGCCCTGAAGCTGTGCTGTTGCAATGGATACAGTATTGTGCCTATGCACTTGGTTTCCAATTCAAACTCCACACTGAGTTTGAATCAAGCACCCATATTACTGGTTTTGGGTAATATTAGCAAACTGAGTTGAGTTTGTGGGCTTTTATGGATACTGTAGTTGGGCTTCAACAAATTCAAGTGCCTTTAGCCTTGAAAAAAATCAGGAGAAATGGGAGAGAAATATAGTGAATATGAGGCTATTGGATATTACATTTAGATACCCACAGACTAATTTTTATGTCAAGAATTTAGTGACAAAAAGCAAAAATAAGCAAAATTTATAGAAGAAAATTTAGAGAAAAATAGCAGGCACAATTGGGTGCTTTTTTAAGACTAGGCCTAGATAGCAAGGATACCCTACACACAGCCCAGGCTCAGTCCAGCAAAGTACCGGTAGATCGAACTTGCATTGAGATATCCGGCGTCGGCACATGAAAGAGAAGTTGAGTAGGTTCAAGGATCGTCGTACTCTCTTTGGCATGGTGCTTAACCATGTTCAGAAGCAAACGACTACCCACGATGGACAGGATTGTGTATTGCCACCTTGGCATAATGTGGTTGTCAGTAAATTCATCTGAAGGGCGGAAATGGTTTACCCAAAGGCGGCTTCTATGAACTGTAGAGGTCCATAGCGATACAGCAGAAAATTGATGAGTAAAGCAAGAAATATACTATGAAGGGGGATGTCACTACAGCACAAGGAATGATATAAATGACGTTATTGACCTGCTGTAGTAGAATAAACTGTTTTATGTTAGCGCTAATAGACTCCTTCCATAGTGTAATAAGCTAACCTGTCAAGAATGAGGGCCCCGAGAAATGGCGACCTGTACTGGTCTAAGTACATCGACCATGCCTTGTAAAGCATGAACCCGCATAAGATGGATTCGGTTGCAATCGGGGGCATGAAAATTATGTCAAATTTTCTCGATGGGGTAGCATAATAGTATCCGGTAGGTCTGGGTGAAGCCCAATCTATTCGGCTAAATGTAGATTTTGGCCGAGTATTAAATATAACATGAGCTTACACATGGGAGAGTTGAATAAACAAATGATCGTGGAGGAGATAAATGATGCCAAAACTACACCAGATAACAAACAGCCTATTTTTTTGTTGCAATGGTAAACCGCGTAGATCTGCGGAAAAGTTTATATAGGGATCTTGATGTATAAATAAAGAGCGTACACGGGCTATCAGGATGACTATTAACACGGTAGTCAGTTTTACTAGCGGTCGGCTTTTATCAAGTGTCGTTCACCTTGTACGCAAGTGAGATGGATAATCAGGCTTTATCTTGATGTCAGTTATAGGGAAATATCGGCATCAAAGATGAACATACCATAGATCATCCGACCACATCAATATTCTACAAACGAAGCTGTCACATGAATCAAATAATTTTCCATCGTTGACAAGACATTGCGCCTACAACTAAAAGACAAGTTAAATCAATATGTTCAATGGATACAAGTTTGATGGAAGTGCTGACATCAATGGAAATAGATGGATCGAATAGCACTTTCGTTATCGGTAAGAACATAGATCCTGTGATGTCATAAAAGCAATAAACACACCCGTGACCGTAGAAACAAGTGGAAGAAGTCCGAAATAGCGAGTCTGGGATTAAATTTATGAATGTTCAGTCCAGACATCGAGTTCGAGACTGACGAATATATAGAGCAGCTTTCCGAGCTTGTGATCGCGTCTCCAAATATATATGACCTGACGTACATCATGGATAATCACAACAGCACAAAGATGTGGAACCAACCTCATCGTCGAAAAAGATGGCTTCTGAGCATTAGTGGATGGTGTGACTGGACTCTGAACCTCACGCTCACCATAGTCATATACCAAGCAGACCAGCGATGCAAGCCAAGAATATTTAGTAATCGTTCCTGCCACACCCAGAAAGGGATCAGCGTTAGACGTCGTTGGAGTTCGATAATCGTCAGGAAGCACTCGCGTGAAGACACAAACAAAACCACACTTAGAGGGAACATGGACATCGTGAGCTACATACACTACACAAGAAGTGGCGCAAGGCGGGGATTCAAGTATTGCGGTAACGATGTCATCCATTGGTGATGTGAGGGAAATAAGGGGTGACCTCTGTTAGGGTCGATGTGAGTAAACGCCTGATATTAATAGCTACCTATACAGGATTAGCTTTACAACATGTGATATGTAAGTTACATAAAATGAATGAGGATGAAGTAGATCTCACCTCAGTCGATGTGAGTAACAACTGAAGGATGAGAATCTTCTACGGCACCTTTTATAGGGGATGATTTCTACTTTCAACAGTCTCGGTTTTTCAAATTGCACTACAGTAAAATCCGACCCAAGTGTGGTTATGACTCCAAGCCAATCACAATATTGTATCAATTTCCGCTTTTTTTAGGTATTTTCACACATCCTCTTCCTCAATCATCCACCCTCATCTGTCCTCCAGCTCTATTTGTTATTCCTTTCTCTGGTAAGGACTAATTTCACTTTTTTTTTGTCATTTTTCAGCTTTTTTTTGTAACATCTCAATTCTGAAGATATCTTATGGATCTGGTGTATTCCAAATTAGTTTTTAGGTAGACCTTTTGGAATGCTCTCTTTGTTTAAAACAGTTTACCAGATGCAATATAGAATTTAAATACAGTAATACAATAATATATATGTGTTTAAAGATTAATAACTAAGATAGGTAAGATTTAATAAAAATAAGATCAAATGACCAAAAATCAAGTGATCACAAGTTGTAGGAAATAGGACAAGGAGAGAGATAAAATATGAATTTGACATAGTAACCAGAGTATTAAAATAGACCATAATTATTCCTAGCTTGATCATGGGATCAAAGGATTATATTCCATACCAATGGATAAAATTTGTGAAGTTTTGATAATGACTAAAGGCTTCCCTTTTTGAGTAAGAAGTAGGGAATGGCATGGGTTATGCCAACCTGCACAGGTCACCAGGTTGGGTGTCCTTGGGTTTGGGTGCAGGTCAAGCTGAGAGCACCTGCAACCCAGCCCAACCTGTGTCATACATGTGCAGGTATGTCATGCACCTCATGGGGCACATATCTCCAACAATTGTTCTCTGAAATTTCTGCAATAAGTCTTTTCTCACAGGGATTGCCTGAGTGGCCTCCTGCTCATGAGTTTAGAATTCTTCTCGGCCTATCCGCAGATTTGTTCATTTATACTGCGATGGCTGTTCGGTATATTGGTGCGGTAAATAGAGATAATAGGGCTCAATTGACAGAAATCACTTGACTTGGTTTTACTCTCAGCTTGCCACCCCATACTGCACCGATTGACCCACTCTATTAGCATATTGTAGACCTGGCCTTTGCCCAGTCAGTTGGGAGCGGAAGCCCCAATGGACACCATGTACTAGCTGCCCTAGTCTGCCTTCAAACACCACTGTCCATGGAACATATCATATCATTACTGGATCTGGAGAAGTGTGACATTCACTTTGCCTTGTTGCCATTACAATCTGTGATTCAGGTTACTGAGAGTCCTGTCACCATCTTTCACACCTCATTTGGAGAGTTCATTGTTAATCCAAAATGTTGTTGTAGACACAGCATTGATACTTCTGATACCCACCATAAACTCACCCTCAAGTGTCTCCAGATGTTGAATCAGTCTCTCCATCATAATATCTGCAATTTACCTGATCATATCACAGTTGCACTGGCTTATGAAATCCTCAATCCTGGTGTTATTTCTGAGACTCTCTGATACTCTTGCTTGTATTGGGCCTCTCATCTTGTAAAGGCTCTTGGAGTCCCACATGCAGACACTGTAACCATACTCAGTGAACTTTGCTCACCATTGCTGCACTTCATGGCGCTTGTACCATCCTGTTCGGCATCACATCCACCACAACCCACTCCTGCGCTGCTGGTCCACATTCAAAAGTGGGTTGGACATCACGACCTGCTTGTCACAAACAAGGTACAGCTGACCTGGGTATGAATGGGCCTGGCTTGTTGGCCTAACAGATGCCTCATGTAATGCACCCATTCAGTGGCCCTTTCGGGTGGCCCTTTTGGGTGTCCCTCGGTAGCCCATATGCACAGTGGCTCTCTTGTACTTCCCTGTAGCAGACCTCACTTACATTTCAGGACCTGGTTTGGTCGATTATATGTGCAAGATTCACCTTCACCTTTATTTTGGTGGCTCACTTGGCATTTATTTTGGTAGCCCTTGCATGCAATTTTGGTGGACCAAATGTGCCTATGTGTTGGATTGTCACATTCTAGAGAGGGGATAATGTTAGGGGACTACCAGTTTATCCCCTGTTCTTTCCTTTTTTTCCTTTTCTTTCCTAAGGGGCATTTGAAGGCAGATTGTCATTCTAAAGCTAAAAAGAAGGACAAGAAGGAGGAAGAGAAGAAGAGAGGTAGATCAGCAAACATGGCAATGGAAATCGAGGAGTTTGTTTTCACCACAATGTTTGCTAGGACCACACTCGTGCTGAGAATGAGTGCATTGATGGGACAGGAAGTCAATGTCTATGACTCGGGTGCATCAGATCATATGTCACCCAGCAAACACTGCTTCCTCACCTTCAAGGAGATTGCACCATGTGCAATCAATGCTGCTGACAAGACCATGTTTAAAGCTGTCAGTATAGGTAGCATGAAGGTCAGAATCCCAAACAGGAAGATAACAATACATGTTACCTTAAAGGACGTACTGTATTGTCCTGATCTTGCATTTATGCTGATCTCACTGATATGCTGTGATGCCATGGGGTACTTGGTCCTATTAAAGGACCAGAAATGTTTGATTTGGGATAAGTGAGAGACACTGCTTGGGAAGGTCCCACTCTCAGATGGGCTGTACAAGGTGGAACATGAATCCATAGTAGCCGTAACAAGTACAGTGCAAAAAGTACTTACTCTGGATGAGCTGCACTGCGGGATGGGATACATATCCCTGCAGGTTGCCTGGAAACTTGTTCAGGATGGCATTATCATGGGACTTGAGCTGGATGCAACCAGTCAGCTGGGTTTTTGCATGGCCTGCATGCAAGCCAAACCTACAAGGAAGCCAGTCCCAGGGCCATGAAATATGGTCCACTCAAACATATGGGGGCCTGCAAACCCCCAAAGCTATGATGGCAAAGAGTACTTTGTCAGTTTCACTGATGACCACTGCAGGTGGATGTACCTGGTACCAATGGTAAAGAAGAGTGACACCCTCCACTGCTGCAAACAGTATGAGGCATGGGTGGAGACTCAACACAGCACAAAGGTGAAGCACCTACAAACAGATTATGGCAGTGAATATCTCTCAGAAGAGTTCAGTGCCCACCTAAAATCTAAGGGAATGGTCCAAAGCCTGACATACATGACATGTCTGAAGAGAACGGTATGTCAGAAAGGCTCAACTGCATGCTGCTAGAACATGCACATGCAATGCACCTGGCAGTCAGTTTGTCCAAGTTTCTCTGGATAGAGTCAGTGCAACATGCAGTCTGGTTGAAGAACCAGACATCCACACATGCACTGGATGGGAAGACACCATATGAAGTCATGCATTGTATGAAGCCAGACCTTACAGACTTACCAGAATGGGGCACAAGAGTCTTTACCCTCAGAGAAGACCGCAGCAAGCTGGAAGCCAAGGTGGATGAAGGCAGATGGGTTGGATACAGCAATAAAAGCAAGGGGCACAGAGTGTACTGGCCTGGCAAATGTCAAGTAACCATCAAGGACAAAGTTATGTTCGATGAATCTGTCCTAGTCATTCCGTGTGACATGCAGACTGAGGGGGAGCTAACCACTCAGAACAGTCAAGGTGCTGCTCAACAACCATGCATCAACCCTCCTGTACCATGAAGCAATCCTCTTGAAGGATTTGAGGTGCTGGACCCTCCAGAGGAGCAGCCATAAGGCAGGGGACACAGGGCACACAAGCCCTCTGCCTACATAAGGGACATTGCCAATGGTACAGGCAGTGGCACTGGTCATGTGAATGCCCCTATGTACCCTAAGGGGCTGCTTATCCTCACCAGGAACATCACCTTAGCAGTCCTGGAGGAGCTGGAGGAGCTGAGCATGGAGGATGAAGGGATGATACATTGCTCTCTAGAACATTTGATGGAGGCAGCTGCCCAGAGCATGGGAATCGACCCAGTTAGCCTGGACGATGCATGTTCATGCAAGGACTGGCCGGCGTAGGACACCTCCATAAAGCATGAGCTGAACTGGCATGCCAAGCTAAGAACCTGGGACCTTGTGGAACCCCTATGTGGTGTGAATACAGTGGGCAGCACACTAGTATTCTACTACAAACATGATGCTAATGGCAAAATTGTAAATTGCAAGACAAGGCTCATTACGCAAGGCTTTTCACAAGCTGAAAAAATAGACTACAATGAGACATTCTCCCCTACTGCCAAACTCTCCACCATCTGCATCATTGCCACTATTGCTGTCAGGAATGACTGGGAGCTCAAGCAGATGGATATAGATGGCACATACCTCAATGCCCCGATCACTAAGGTCATTTACATGCATCATGCAAAGGGGTATGAGACCCATGGCAAGGAGAATCATATCTGCTGCCTCAACCATGCAATTTATGGCCTGAAGCAGTCAGGCAGAGAGTGGTATAATATGTTCTGCAGGATCATGTACAAATTTAGGTCTACACAATGTGAGGTTGAGCATGTGGTCTTTTACAGGCATATCAGGCAGGATACCCTCATCGTTGCTCTAGATGTTGATGATCTTACCATGGCCAGGAATTCCAGAGGTGTGATTAGCAGGTTCAAGGATAAGCTGCACACAGTACTCAAGATCAAGGATCTTGGGGACTTGCACTGGCTATTGGGAATTGAAGTAAAGAGAGATTACAAGTTACGTACAATCTCCCTGTTGCAGCATGCCTACATACAGAAAATCCTCAAGAGATTCAATTTTCAGGAAACTAACCTGTTTAGAACCCCACTCAACCCTCACCATAAGCTCTCCCTGTCACAATGCCCGTCCGCCCCATGCCAGTTTGAAGATATGCATGGCATACCTTACAGGGGAGCCATTGGCTCCCTTATGTATATAGCACTGGGCACCCACCCAGATATTTCTTTCACCATATTGTTCCTCTTGCAGTTTATGCAAAATCCCAGAAGATGGCATTGGGAGGCAGTCAAAAGAGTGTTCCATTACCTCAAAGGGACGAAAGCCATGAATATTATCATTAGATAAACAGAAAAGGGACTTGAGGCATTCTCAGACATGGATTGGGCATCCCAGGAATACCGGCACTCAATATCCAGCTACATCTTCATGATGGGAGGTGGCATGGTCTCCTGGAGCTCAAAGAAACAAGCAATCATCACACTATTGACCACTGAGGCCATGTATATTACAGCAACTCATGTGGCAAAGGAGGCACTATGGATAAGAATGTTTCTTGCTGAGATTGCATGCCTCTTGAGGAAACCCATTACCATACACCTCGACAGCATCTCTGCCATTTCTATCATGAAAAAGGATGAGTATCACCCCCATACAAAGCATATTGATATTCAGTATTATTTTATATGACATTTGGTCCAGGAGAACCTACTGAACATTGACTATATACTATATACCCACTGCAGACATGGCAGCAGATATGCTCACAAAGGGGCTCCCACAGCACAAGGTCCTTCACATGAACCAGCTGGTTGTGCTGCATTCTGCTTAAGGGGGAGTATTGAGATTAGAGGCTAAGTGGGGGTAAGCAGGGAATGCAGGGTTGCATCCAATGCACAGACTGGTAGTTAGGTTGCACAGTCATGCTCGACTGTGGCAGTATATAATTCACACAGTAGCTAGTTGTACCTCAGTGAATTGTCCATTCACTGAGGTACATACCATTTCTGTATACCAAGATGTGTGGCAGCTTATACTACATCTATAGCTCCTTCATCTCTAGGTATAGTAGCAATACATGCTTAGTGAATTGTCCATTCACTGAGATCCTTCATCTCTAGACACTGTGCTACTCACAACATACCTATTGGAGAAATGTGTCTATCAGTGAGTTAGTTAATAGAGTCTCATACAGCTAGCCATAACTTATATTTTTGTTGCAGATATGCAAAGCGATGCAGTTATCCAGAATACTGTCAAGTATACGATACCGAGCTCCGGTTCACTTGGCAGTACCGACTGAATGACCCTTCCCATTTAACCCCACACACCAGTGACAAGTCATTCCTCACTAGTATGTGGTCTCAGCTTGGTACATTTGGTACATCATTTGGTTCACTCTCCTCATTCCATCCCCTCCATTCTTTGTTATTCCTTCATTCCCCATCCTTCCCTTTACCTATTTCCCCTTGGGACATACACTATTCACTTATTATTCAGCCATGACACTATTGTTTTATCTTTGGCCACCTTCTATTGTTCTATTTTCATCCACACTCCCATTATTTTATTCTCAGCCATATTTCATTGTTCTATTCTTGTCTACATTCCTTATTCTATTCTTAATCATTGTGGACAATAATTCCACATGTTCTTCATACCTTATTGTTCTCCATTCCTTATGCCACCCCAATTCCACATCTTGCTTCTTAACCTATATAAGTAGTGAATGTATATAGATAGTTCTCTACTCTGAATATCAACTAGGTTTATGCCTTCCTGCCCTCCCTTCTTCTGTCTAAAGCCCTTTACTCAGGCCGACACTCTTGGCACTCTCCTGAGTATCTCATCTGTTCCAAATCAGTGGCATGTACATAAAGTAGGGCACAACACACGAGTATGTTAAAGCCAAGCCACTCTGACTGGCCTGCAGGACTTGGACGCTTCCTGCCAGCATCGTGAATTTGGCATTATTACTATAGTGCTCGGCCCATGCATCATTGGCATTCCCAGTGCCTGACAAATACCCTCATCCAGAGTGCCATCATCCAGAACACTGTCAGTGAGTGTGACACTGCTGAATGATATGAATTATGTACTCAAGACAGTATAGGTGCCTCAAAGGATCTTGTAGCATTACTCAAACCTGGAGAGCACACATCCTATTGCATGTGGTATGGCACAGAAGGTAACCAACCACATGGATGCATTAAAGACACCTGTGTGCAGATATTGGCTGATCTAGCAGCCTGGGCAAATGATCCTTCACCTCCAAACATCTATTGGCTCAACCACCAGCTCGGTACAGAGAAAACAAGCATCACTTACACCCTCTGCAAATGTCTAGATGTGCAACATAAGCTTGAGGGCAGCTTTTTCTGCTCTCAATTAGGATGGATAGATACACATCACATTATCCCTACAATTGCTAGTATGCTTGCTCAATCAAATGCAAAAATGGAATCTGCTATCCCAGAAATTCTAAAGAGGAAGCCTACATTGGCTAATCTCAATGATCTATCTGAGCAATTCCACTCCTTAGTCATCAATCCTATCAAGATTGCTACTGACAATGAACAAGAGGATTATCATATTATTGTTATAGATGCCTTGGATGAATGCTCAGCATCAGGGATTGTAAAAATGTTGATCAGGGCTATCCTTGATGGCATCAAAAATACGTCTCTCAAAGTCTTCATTACAAGTCCACCAGAGAATTGGATTAAAAGTGTGTTTTGCCTCCATCCTGTTCATTCAGTGGATACAGCAGCCTTTGTGGAAACATCTCTGCAGGAAGCCAAACAGGAAGTTGTATGCAATTATATTCACACATATCTCCAACAATCGTTGTCTGAAATTGCCGCAATGAGTCTTTTCTCACAGGGATTGCATGAGTGGCCTCCCACTCATGAGTTTAGAATTCTTCTCAATCTATCCACAGATTTGTTCATTTATACTACAATGGCCGTTTGGTATATCAGTGCAGTAAATAGAGATAATAGGGCTCATTTGACAGAAATCACCCGACTTGGTTCTACTCTCAGCTTGCCACCCCATACTGCACCGATTGACCCACTCTATCAGCATATTGTAGACCTTGCCTTTGCCCAGTCAGTCTGGAGTGGAAGCCCCAATGGACACCATGTACTAGATGCCCTAGTCTGTCTTCAAACACCACTGTCCATGGAACATATTGCATTATTACTGGATCTGGAGAAGTGTGACATTCAATTTGCCTTATTGCCATTATAATCTGTGATTCAGGTCACCGAGTAGTCCTGTCACCATCTTTCACACTTTTTTTGGAGAGTTCATTGTCAATCCAAAACATTGTTGTAGACACAGCATTGATATTCTGATACCCACTATAAACTCACCCTTAAGTGTCTCCAGATGTTGAATCAGTCTCTCTGACATAATATCTGCGATTTACATGATCATGTCACAGTTGCACTGTGTCAGGGGAATCCCTGATAATGAATCCTGACCAACACCACCCCACCTGTACTTCATACCCACTGACTGAGACCTGTTTGGCCCACTCACAGCAGTGCCAAACAAAATACTCACCAAACGACCATCACTACTGGCGGTCACCCTTCAGAAGTGTCAACTGTAACTATCAGCCCTCCTCTCATCGGTTGCTCCCAGTGTCGGGACCCTGGCAGAACTTCCTGGTTGGTACGGAGAATGATGCCTGGTATGGCATGGAGCACCATAGTAATGGTGCTTATATACAGTAGTTAGTGGGCAAAGGGTTCCCTAGAGTTTTCTCTTTAGATCCCCCTTTGCCAGGTAGGCTAGTCACTATGTATTAGGTACTATACTAAATCTTTGGATCCCCCTTCGCCAGTGCACCACCCGAGGGTAGAACACCTGCTTAGGTTGCCCTTACAGTAGAAAAATCTCTCCCACAAGTACCGGCTGCCCCATCGTGTGACCCCAAATCGAATCTCTTTAGAAGCAGCAATAGCAGCAGCCCCTTCTCATTCACTTATAAAAGAAAACACCCTATCCCTTATGGATTTGCCATTGGCCCAGGATTTATTGGACCGACTGGTTGGTATAGAACAGGAGTTACTGAGAGAGAGAAGAGAAAAGCAGGATCTGGAGATGAGGCTGAACATGCTACAGGTGACCACCACAAATCTAGTGGCAGGTCTCCTGACCCATGTTCAGCAGCCCATGAAACAGATGGTGGAGCCCACCAAGCCCTCCGAGTTCAACAGCAACTGCATGCCCAGACGAGTGTTCATGCAGTCCTGCACCCTATACCTTGGCATCTTTGCTGCTGATTTCCCCAATGAGCAGTCTCAGATCCTCTGGGCACTGTCCTTCATGAAGACCAGGAGAGCCGCGACCTTCTATGGCTGGGTGTTCACCCATGAAGCAAAAACAGGCAGGCCACTCTATGCCAACTGGAAGGCTTTTGCTGAAGCCTTTTGGCAACACTTCTACCCCCTGCATGAAGCTGCTGATGCAGCGAATCAACTAGAGTCACACCAGTACCATCAGGGCAAGTGTTCGGTCGACGAGTATATCGACCAATTCGAGGACTTAGTTGAAAAGGCCAAATATATGGATGGGCGATCTATCATTATGAAGTTCCGGCAAGGGCTCGACCCTATGATCCAGAGCCATATCGTGCTGATGCTAGATGGGAGGCTGAAGGACGATGACATCTTAGCATGGTACACTACCATGTGGGTGGTAGCTCTCACACACGCAGCAAATGAAGCCTTCCAGGGGCCTCGATTCCCATCATCGCATGCCTCTGTGCCATAGCCTAGCCGAAGGCTTGTCAAACCCCTGACTAGGCAAGCTGTACCCATACCTCCTAGGACATCATCGGCCCCCCTTCCTCCAATTCTACCTCCCAGACCCATGCCGATGGATGTCAATGCAACCAGATGGTAGTATCCTCTGCCCCTCACATGCCGGTGATGTGGCAAGACTGGCCACTTCACCTGAGACTGCCCCCAGGCATACGATGTGCATTTCATGATGGTGGAGAAGCTTGAGGAGATGGTAGAGTACTGGATGGTATCTGCGGACCTTCGAGATACCAATGAGGCTGAAGGGGTTGAAGAAGTGGATTCAGGGGATTTTTCCCAAGGCAGCGAGTGAAGGATGTGCCCTCGCTGCCCTTGTTTAATCGTTTTGCTGCTCTGTCTATAGACTCTGATACAGAAAATACAACCCAGTATTCAGATGATGATGCCTCAGCTGCAAGTGATGAAGACACTCCTGAGCTGATTTCACCAAAACCACCATCTCCCCCCCCTAGGTTAAAACATTGGGAACATAGTCTCCTGAAACAATATATACTGGCCTCCACCCCCTTGCTGAATTTGCTGAACCTCAAGGTAGAGATTCAGACTACCGACATAGCCAAGGTTAAGGGTGTAACCACCCTACTAGACAGCAGAGCCACTGGATTGTTCATAGACCAAAAGTTTGCAGTCGCTGAGAGATTGACCTTGCACCTGTTGACTTGACCTGCGCCAGTGTACAATGTCGATGGTACCCCGAATGAAGGAGGAGCAATTTGGCATGTGGTCAATGTGATCCTATGCTACCAAGACCACTTGGAACGGGCCATATTTGCCGTGACCAATCTAGGGAAGCACAAGATGATCCTCGGCCATCCCTGGCTCTGCAATCATAACCCCAAAGTCAACTGGCATATGCAAGAGGTCATGCTAAGTCGGTGCTCCACCCAATGCCACACCTGCTGGGTCAAGTTGCAGAAGGAACGTCGGGAGGAAATGGCGATTCAGGCTCTTTAGGCTGGCCCCTTGCCAAACATGACAGTCAATGAGTTGGAAGACTATGAAAGCACTGACAATGGTGTGCCCTTCCTTGAACCAGGTGATTGCCTTTTCACGACTATAGCCCTGCCAAACTTCCCAATTGGGACTATTGCAGCAGCCACAACCACGCAACAACGGGCCAAATGGGCACTCCAGAGCACTCCTCCTAGAGAGAAAGGGGCAATCCTGCCTTATCTCTAGGACTTCAATGATCTCTTCAGGAAAGAGTCCTTTGATTCTCTCCCTGAGCAGAGGATGTGGGACCATGCAATTGAACTGGAACTGGGTGCAAAACTCTTGGCTTCTAAGGTGTACCCACTCTCCCTGAGCAAACAGCGAGAACTGGATGAGTTCCTACAGGAAAACCTCCGCACAGGTTGTATCCACTCCTCAAAATCCCCTATGGGAAGCCCCGTATTCTTCATTAAGAAAAAGGATGGCTCCCTTTGACTGGTCCAGGACTACCGGGTGCTCAATGTGATGACAGTGAAGAACCGATACCCCCTCCCCATCATCTCGGAACTCATTGCACAACTTCAGGGGGCCAAGTACTTCACTAAGTTGGATGTGCGATGGGGGTTCAACAATGTGCGGATCAAGGAAGGAGATGAGTGGAAGGTGGCATTCTGCACAAACCAAGGGCTCTTTGAACCCCTTGTCATGTTTTTTGGCCTCACCAACAGCCCCACGACATTCCAGACCATGATGAATGACATCTTTCAGGACCTCATGATGGAAGGGCACATGTGTGTATACCTGGACGACATCCTCATCTTCACCGAGACTCTCAAAGAGCATTGACAGGTTGTCCGAGAGGTCCTTGAACAATTAAGGGCCCACAAGCTCTACCTCGGCCAGAGAAGTGCGAGTTTGAACAGACAAGGATCGAATACTTAGGCCTCATCATATCTCACAGCAAGGTAGAGATGGACCCAGTCAAGGTAGAAGGCGTCACAGGCTGGCCAACTCCATCAAACCAAAAAGAGGTCCAGGCCTTCCTCAGCTTTGCCAACTTCTTGGAGGTTCATTGAGAGGTTCTCGCACTATTCCAGGCCATTGTTTGAACTTGTGAGGAAGGACATGAAGTGGAGGTAGGGAGACATGGAACAAATGGCCTTCAAAGGGCTCAAGACAAAGTTCATGACAGCGCCCATCCTCGGGTTTGCCAACGATACTCGCCCTTACCGAGTAGAAGCAGATAGCTCTGACATTGCCATGGGGGCGGTCCTTTCACAGCAGTCACACGAGGATGGCAAGTGGCACCCGATTGCCTTTTATTCGAAAAGCCTCTCCCCAGTAGAAAGGAACTACGAGATCCATGACAAGGAGATGCTTGCAATCATCTGGGCCTTGGAAGAGTGGAGACACTTCTTAGAGGGCGCTGAGCACCGTGTCGAAATCTGGACCAACCATAAGAATCTAGAGTACTTCCGATCTTTGACAAAGTTGAACCGGCAACAAGCCCATTGGTCCCTCTACCTCTCATGTTTCAACTTTGATCTGCAGCACCAACTGGGAGTAATGATGAGGAAGTCTGATGTGCTCTCACGTCGGTCAGACCATGGATTGGGAACAGGTGACAATAGCAACCTAGTCTTGCTTTGGCCTGAGCTGTTTGCAATACAGGCACTCAAGGGAGTAGCACTGGAAGGAGAGGAGCGGGGGATCACCTGAGAACTAAAGAGAGTGCTAGGTGAAGGGACGCTAGAGGACAAGGTGACAGAGGTGGTGAGGAGGCTGCAAGAAGCAGGAGGGAGATCATTGGTTTCAGCTGAATGGGCAGAGGCCGATGGACTGTTGACCTTCTGAGGCAAGGTGTATGTCTCATATGTGGGAGGCCTCCAGCGATGAATCGTAGCCCACCACCATGACTCTAAGATAGCTAGACACCCTGGCCACTGGAAGACCCTTGAGCTCATCTCCTGAAACTATTGTTGGCCCCACATGTCTCAGTACATCAGCGAGTATACCAAGATGTATGACCTGTGCCTACGAATGAAGGCCTAAAGACAGCAGCCCACCGGGGAACTCCACCCGCTCCTGATCCCCAAGGCATAGTAGGATACCATAAGTGTAGACTTCATAGTAGAACTCCCCAATGCACACAGGTACAATGCCATGATGAATGTGGTAGACTCGGTATCTAAGCGGGCACACTTCATACTAACTCACACAACAGTAATGGCAGCCGGAGCACCGTAACTTTTCCTACACCATGTATGGAAGCTACACGGGTTGCTGAGGGTGGTGGTGTCCGATCGGGGGGTCCAATTCATCCGCAAGTTCACCCGGGAACTCTACCACTTACTAGGCATTCGCCTGGTAGCCTCCATGGCCTACCACCTGCAGACAGATAGTCAAACCAAATGGGTGAACCAAGAACTGGAACAGTACCTCTGCCTCTTCATCAACAAGAGGCAAGACAATTGGGAAGATCTCCTGCCCCTGGCTGAGTTCCAGTACAACAATCATGTTCATACTTTGACCCACAAGTCCCCCTTCTTGTTGGATATGGGCTGACACCCACGCATGGGGTTTGAGCTGCACCAACCCCCATCCCACCTTTAATCTGTGAATGAGTTCAAGGAGCAGATGGAAGGAGCACTTTCGGAAGCAAAGGTGGTGCTGGTAAAGGTGAAAGATGATATGGCGACCTATTACAACCGCAAATGCCAGCCAACACCGACATTCATGCCATGCGACAAGGTATACCTCAATGCAAGTGATATTCGCACCAATCGGCCATCCAAGAAGTTAGCACACAGGCAACTCAGCCCCTACCTTGTCGAGGAATGAGTGAGGTCTCACGCATACCGACTTTGACTCCTGAGAGCCTTGAGCTGTCTTCACCCAGTCTTCCTGGTTGTCAAACTCACCCCAGCTCTGGCTGACCCCATCCCAGGTAGGCAACAGCCCCATCTACTGCAACCGATCCTTATTGACGAAGAGGAACACTTCAAGGTCGAACAAGTGCTTGACAGTCGGATGAGAGCAAACTGGCTGCAATTCCTCATCAAATGGAAGGGTTACAGCTACAAAGAGAATTCTTGGGAGAACAAAAATGACATCCAGGCCCCCAACCTTGTTGCCGACTTCTACCATCTGCACCTGGACACTCCGCATTGAATCCGCACCATGGAAGCGTCCACCTTCAGATCTCGCACACCAGTCCTGCCCATAGGGATCAATGTGTCGGGGACACTGCATTCTAGAGGGGGGGTGATGTCAGGGGAACCCCCGATAATGAATCCTGACTGACACTGCCCCACCTGTACTTCATACCCACTGACCGAGACCTGTTCGGCCCACTCATGGCAGTGCCAAATGAAATACTCACCAAACGACCATCACCACTGGCGGTCACCCTTCAGAAGTGTCAACCATAACTATTAGCCCTCCTCTTGTTGGTCGCTCCCAGTGTCAGGACCCTGGCAGAACTTCCCGGTTGGTATGGAGAATGATGCCTGGTATGGCACAGAGCACCATAGCAATGGTGCTTATATACAGTAGTTAGTGGGTGAAGGGTTACCTAGAGGTTTCTCTTTGGATCCCCCTTCACCAGGTAGGCTAGTCACTATGTATTAGGTACTGTACTAAATCTTTGGATCCCCCTTCACCAGTGTGCCACCCAAGGGTAGAACGCCTGCTTAGGTTGCCCTTACACACTGGCTCATGAAATCCCCAATTCTGGTATTATTTCTGAGACTCTCTGATACTCTTGCTTGTACTAGGTTTCTCATCTTGTAAAGGCTCTTGGTGTCCCACTATTAGGAACCGTACACCGGCATGTCCGACTATTCAATTCAGCCCACTCAGCCCTTGTTTTGGAACTGTGAGCTGGTAACCCAAGAGTTGTGATAAAACTTTGGTGTGAAGAAGTTCAATCAAGTTCTCCGACAAGACGACAGCAAGCTAATGCCTATTGGGGTTGATGTCCAAAAAGAATTGTTTAAAGGGGGCCTTGGCAGGTGACTTGTCAATTACGTGTAGGAATAATAGTTTATGTTTGTGAACTATTATTCTACCCTTGCCTAGGATTATTTCCATGGATGTTCTATAAAAATCTAGTTTAGTTCTTTTATGATGTTTTTACGTACCTTTTATATTTTGGCCAAGAAACCTTCCACCACATAGAAAGGTCGAGATCTATTCTGCAAACAAACCTCTGTTGATAAGTCTTAGTGGTCGGCGACCTACTTAAGAGAGTGCTGGCAGCACTAGATAATCCAGCAGATTATGGGTGAAGATAAGATTGATTACTTTTATGCTACAGAACTAGTCTCTATATATACTAATTCTACGCTGATTATGTAACTCCATAATAAGGCAAGACCTTCTAGAAATTAGTGAGAAGCTTATGGAAAGGGATGGAAGGTCCTGGAATCCCCTGGAGGTCACAGTGTCACCCTTGTAGTCACTAATGACAAAAGAAAAGAAATATTCCCATGGCTTGTAGTTTTGTGACTGGTCAGGTCACAAAATATTATTAGTATATGAGCCATGCTTCTGGGCTGATCTTTATGTAATAGCTATTATATAAGCCCAGGAATTTGTTGTACAAGTTGATCTGAGAACTTGACCCAGGGATGTGGTGCCATTTTCCATGTATTAAGTAATTGGCACCCAATTGTGGTTCCTTGTGGGTCCAAATAGAGATAGGTGAAAAGTATATGTTTTTGAGGGTTTTTCCTTGGACTTGAAGGTTTGTTATTTAAGAGTTAATTACCATAAGTAATTTACTCTTAAATGGCCAGCCAAAATTTTATTATATTTTTTGGTAGTCATTTTAGGACTGATTTTATGGGTGACTTTCCTTAGAGGAGAGGTTTGGATCTTGTATGCTGATCCAGTTCAGAAGTCTTGTAGAAATATATTGGAGAATTACGGGTTCCCCAACAGCCCTCACTCGCCTATTCAACTATATGCCCTCAGCCCATGGACTATATGCACCTCATGTATCCGTCTTAGTGTCACATGCACCTGTCAATTCACTCCACTCATTTATGACAACCTCCATATGCTCGCAATTCCATTTTCACCTCATTTATGTTTAATATCCTTTTCATTACATTCCGCTCCACTTTCCTTATTCGCAATTCTGTTCTATCTTGAATATCCGATCTGTTATTACGTTCCTTATAGGGTAACTCCATTGGGAATTGGGGTGACACATCACCCCTCAATGTCACGGAGGTGATCAAGATTGGGACGTAGTATTTCTGTTCTCGCTTTTCACAATCCTTGGCTTTCTTATCTACTATAGGAATCTAGTCGACTCCTTGTAGATTTGAAAGTAATATAAAGATCTTGTACATTCAGTAGTTCAGTCCTCAGTCAGATAATTGACCTTGATTTCAACTAAGCCTTTCTTCTGTCTTGCTATTCCCAAATTAGGGACCAGTGAGATCTGGTAGGTGCAACACACAAGTTGAAGCCATGCCCTATCCTGAACCTTGCCATTGTTTATCTTTGGGAGATATTACATTTAATTACGATTACATTATTCCTTCACATCATAACACCCACCTGCAAACACTGTAACCATACTCAACAAACTTTGCTTGCCATCGCTGCACTTTATGCCACCCGTATCATCATGCCCGGCATCACATCCCCTACAACCCTGTTATGGCCCATGCCACCAAATAAACCCACATTAAACCCCACAACCACCCGCACCGTTTCCGGGACCTTTCCAATCGCTCCAAGTCTGAATAACCGATTTCCAGATTCCTGATGCACCATTCCAAGGTTCCGTGTTTCCGAACCTCCGAAGATTCCGAAGTCAAGGTTCTGCTCCTTTGATAGACGATGCGCAGGATCATCGCGTACCTCACTCCTTTGTTCTTCGTTTTATATTGCCCCTTGTACTCTCTTCCCCCCCTTGTCTTTACTCGGTAAAAGATAGTACAAGACTAGATACATGTATATAAGTCACCAGTCGACTGGACTATTTGCCAGTACAAATATCGACTTAATTCTGCATCGTAGTTTCCGATTAAGTTCCAGTAAACTCTCCGACTTTCCGAAATTAGGGACAGACGATCGAGGAGGGCACAACACATAAGTTGAAGCCAAGTTTCTGCGACCTCGAACCACTCGAACCACCCTATACCATGAACAGTTCCAAGACCCCCGGCGCTTCCCGACTTTCCATCTCCAGTCCGATTCCGATCCCAAGTCCACGACCCTTAGTCCCTCCGTCCCCGGAGTACGAACCCCCCTCGGAAATCATTCAGAACCTCCGGAAACCCCCCCGGAAGCCTCTAGCTGAGCGCTGACATGCAGATTTAACAAACCCACTCCTGCACTGCTAGTCCACATTCAAAAGTGGGTTGGACACCATGACCCACTTGTCACAAACAAGGTGCAGCCAGTATGAATGGGCCTGGCTTGTTGGCCAAACAGATGCCTCACGTAATGCACCCATTCGGTGGCCCTTTTGGGTGTCCCTTGGTAGCCCATATGCACAGTGGCTCTCTTGTACTTCCCTGCGGCAGACCTCACTTACATTTCAGGACCTGGTTTGGTCAATTATGCATGAGATTCACCTTCATATTTATTTTGGTGGCTTGCTTGGTGTTTATTTTGGTAGCCCTTGTATGTAATTTTGGTGGACCAAATGTGCCTATGTGTTGGGTTGCCACATTCTAGAGAGGGGGTAATGTTAGGCAATTACCAGTTTATCCCCTGTTCTTTCCTTTTCTTCCTTTTCTTTCCTTTGTTTTCTTTAATTCCCTTGCTTTTGTTACTTCCCTAATCATTTCTCTATCTCTCTTCTTCATCTTCATATTATAATCCCTTTTCCTTTATCTCCTTTTATCTTCTTTGCTGGCTGTGACAGTTTTGTTATGTCACAGTCACAGTAGCTATACAGTCACTGCTTAGATAAGGGGGTCCTTAGTTCTTTCTCTTCTGGACCTCCCTACCAGTGTCTGATAGTGTCTATGGGTAAACTTATGGTTCAAGTCCCTGGGTTAGGCCCTGGGTAGATCACGGAGCTGGGTGGTGTCTCACTGTTGGCCTCCCAGCAGGTAATGGAATCAGTACCTGAGTAGGTTGTCCTTACATCCACTCCATTATGTTTGTCACACCACATGCTCATATGTATATCCATTTATAGTATAAGCCCACTTACTTTACATTTTTATATCTGTTTATATTTCCAATCCACTTTCCTCATTCATATTCAACCTTGTAATTACTTGTTTCTGTCATCCAATCTGTTGCTATATTCATTATATAACAACTCCAATTGATAATGGAATATCACATGTCATTCTATTAGACATTGCAAATGCAATTAGAACATTTATTTCTTATTAGCCCTACTAGTATGTACTCAATCTCCCCCATAGTGGCATTCTGTTATGGCCCATGCCCCCAATAAACCCATATTAGTCCCCACAACCACCCGCACCTTTTCTGGGACTTTCTGACCGTTAAAAGCCTGGAATGATCACTTTCCACAAATCCATTGCACCAACCTGAAGCTCTGAAATCCCAAACCCCCGTGATTCGGTGACTTAGGTTCCACTCCTTTGATAAACGACATGCAGGATCATTGCGTACCTCACTCCCTTGTTCTTCATTCTCTATTACCCCCTTGTACTCCTTTCTCCCCCTTGTCTTTACTCGGCAAAAGACAGTACAATGATTAGTTACATGTATATAAGCCTCCAGTCAACTGGACTATTGGCCAGTATGAATATCAACTTAATTCTGCATCATAGTTTCTGATTCAGTTCTGGTAAACTTTCTGACTTTCTGAAATTAGGGACAGATGATCGAGGAGGGCGCAACACATAAGTTGAAGCCAAGTCCCTGCAACCTTGAACAACTCAAATGACTAGTCATACAACCTAATACCATGAACAGTCCTAAGCCTCTGGTGCTTTCCATCTTTCCGCCTTCCTGCTTCTATCTGTAAGCCCACGACCACTAGTCCCTCTGCCTCTGGATTACCGAACCCCCCTACAGAAACCATTCAGAAGCCTCTGGAAACCCTTCCGGAAGTATCTAGCTAAGCGCCTGACACATGGATTTAACACATTCCAGATATGAACTGAAGAGTCTAAACACCCAGACACCACACATGTGCTATCAGGGGAGAATGTAATAGAGTATATAGATGAAGGGTATGCTATAACTAGGGAAATGCACAGGTTAGGCCAACCTGCACGGGTCACCGGGTCGGGTGTCCTTGGGTGCGGGTGTGGGTCAAGCCGCGAGCACCCGTGACCCAGGCCCAACCCGGGGCGTCAACTCCAACACGAATGCAACTTATGCATACGCACGTGTGCCGACACAAACACAACGCCCTGTACACGCACGCGACATAAACACGACATACGCGATGTACGCACATGCACCACTACGAATGCGACGTACGTGCACGTGCCGCCACGAATGCGACGTACACACATGCGCTGCCACCTATGTGACGTACATGACATATGCGCACACCCTGCGACAAACATGATGTACGCGATGTATGCTCACGTGCCATGACAAATGTGACGTATGTGCACATGCCGTGACAAACGTGACGTATGCAACGAATGCAATGTACATGATGAATGTGACATACGTGACAAATGTGACATATGTGACGAACACGATGTATGCAACGAATGCAACGTATGTGACGAACATGACGTATGCGACGAATGCGATGTATGTGATGAACGCGACGTATGAGACGAACGCGATATATGCGACGAACGCAACATATGCGACAAACACGACATATGTGATGTATGCGCACATGCTGCCACGAACGCGATGTACACGCATACGTGCAGGTGCGGCGTGCACCCGAGACCCGTCAACCCATGGGAAAAAACCCATGGGTTGACGGGTTCGGGTTTCCCATGGGTCGGGTACGGGTCACCCACATTTGACCCGTGGGTGACCCGTGCCATTCCCTAGCTATAACATGCTTGAATGATCTCCATGTCTCTGCAATACCCACCACTACTCTAGGTAAGTTACCAAATAATATCAGATAATGATCTCTTATCAGTGCTCACTTAGGAATCCATGCAAGACATAAGCCATACATGTTGAGGCAGTGATGTTCTATTGGCTCAAATGTTATCATTTGCTACTACATACCTATTGCACTGGTTTGAGTGCCTGAGTACTTTTAGAGAGCTTGGATCTGGCCTGAGGTCTCTTAGTATGGTAAAAGAAGCTAACTCGGTTAGTAATTAACATGGTAGAAGAGTTTAACATACCATTTTCCCAAATTTACTCCAAGACCCAATCCTAGTGCTACTCAAGGATGCATGTTGATAATACCACCCACTCTAAATCTCAGCCACTCACCCTCAATACTTGAGCTAATAGCCATGTCTAGCATCAGCTGGTCCTCTATAGCTTCTTTCTACTTTGGCCAATCAGGACTGGCCATTGCTGCCTCTATAGTCAGGGTTCATCTCCAGTGAGGATGGCTGAGACAGCAGCTTTGGTTTCACTAGAGTCTCATTCAAAAGGTGCCATTTGGAGGGGATTTACAGTGGTGTGTGTACCTGCTAGTAATTTTCCTTGATCACAATTGTAGTGACTAATGTTCCCTTTGCCTGTCTGGATTCGTCTAATGTAGGCTGATGGTTGTCAGTTTCATTTACTGCAAGTGTCAGAGGTTGGTAGGTCTGGGGTTGTGATTGGGTGTATTAGTTCTGGTTGATTGGTAAGAGAGGTTGTAAGAGTAGATGGGGTAAAAACAGAATTTGAGTCATTTTTCTTGATTTGGTCCTACTCTCCATCAAGGGAAATAATCTCAGGTACAGTAATGAAGTCATTGTTGAACCTGACATTTCACTCAACACTGACTGACCTTTTATCAGTCCAGTACAGTATATTTGATGCCCTTTGCTTTCCTCATCAAATCCCACCTATCTCCCTTCTTTTGCATGGCTATCTAGCTTCAAGCCATTTGTATCATGGATGAAAACTTTACAGGCCCATTCTTTGAGGCCTGACAGGTCAGGCTTCTTTCTTGTCAGCATTTCAAAAGGAGTTGTATTGTCACCTAAAGCATATGTTAACATACAGTTTTTAAGCCACACAGCATGTTTGGCTGCTTCTTCCCACAGGTATTTGGGAAGACCACTGCTTTGGAGCATGGCATGATATATTCCAGTAGTGTGTGATTTACTCATTCAGCCACACCATTTTGTTTGGGTGAGTTGTACACAATTAGGCATCAAATTGTCCCCTTGAGCTCTAGGTACACAGTGAATACATGACTGGTATACTCCCCTCCACAGTCAGAGTGCAGACACTTGTGGGTTAGGAGGTAAAGGGATGTCATCTGAGTGTAATCATCAGTGAAGGTTATGTAGTATTCCTTTCCTCCTATTGTTTTGACTAGAGCAGGTCCCCATACTGTAGGGGATCTCTTGAAACACACTGAATAAGGGTAGATAACAAAGCACAAAAACATTAGAAAAGACTAAAGTAAAAAAAAAGAAGAGCCTCTTAATGTATTATTAATGTTTTCTCAATTAGCAATTGTTTTGCTAATTAATCATGTTGGGATTATTCCAACAAGTCAAGTCTAATACAAACAAAAATATCATTTTTCCACATTCTTTTGATGTGGAATTATTGGTATATTTTCCTTTTATTTTTCTTCTAATTTTCTTTCATTTTTTTGCAACTGAAAAATTCGTATCTTTGTATTTTTAACGACGTGAATGTTGTATTTTGGTTCTGTCCAGAAGTTGCCGGCGCGTTCCAAACCATCATTGTATTTCACTCCCGGTCAGATATGACATCACCGGGA
Source organism: Chroogomphus rutilus (assembly GCA_003314275.1). Lineage (NCBI taxonomy): Eukaryota > Fungi > Basidiomycota > Agaricomycetes > Boletales > Gomphidiaceae > Chroogomphus > Chroogomphus rutilus. Next base: position 27,416 of record QLPI01000088.1, read on the forward strand.
GTATAGTATATGCGCACTCTCACCGTGCATTGTCATTTCTCTTCTCCTCAGTGTTTGACCACACTGAGGAGGTGAGCAAAATAAATGTAGTATAATATTATTCCTAACAATTTGTAGCCTGTTTTATTTAGGTAGTTATTTTCAAATAACACAGTGTTTGACCACACTGAGGAGTCTGTTTTATTTAGTCTGTGTGTCCCTTGTGTTCCTACTCAAGTTACACCAATATATTAGAGCTCATTTCCCTACAAATCAGTCTGGATATGTTCAAATATTCTCTATTAGACTTTTCTCCAATCTTCTAGTGGTTCACAATATTCATTAATCCTTTAATAATCCTTAATACTACATCTATTGTTCACCACCAAAGGTTTGGCCTGAAATTCAAACTCCACTTTCCAAAATGTCAGGCTCTTGCCAGATTCAAGTCCAGAGGTGCCGGTTTCCCCATAGAAACACACCAAATATTAGCCTGAGACACCCCTATCTCATACAAATATTATGGTGAGACACTAGGCTGTGCCTACACTGCCTCTGCCCTTAATTACATGTCAAAAACCGGTCTATAATCCCTATTTATTGCTAAATAAAGAGAATTACCTAGGAAACTAGTAAGTCATATCTCATAAAATGACTCACAATTGGAACTCCTATTTTAGCTGTGACTCATACCAGTCATGTGACCTCACAAATGGCTCATTATGTCTTGGATGGCATGAGTCACTGGATTCTGATTGGACAAGGACAGTTTTAGGGATATAAAGTAGATATCAGAATGTACCCTGAATTCTGAGACAAGGTGCATGTGATGCTTTGACATGACTCATTCTCAGGAACTGTGATCCTATTGGCTTGTACTATAATTAGTTAGGAGATACTTTAGCTTACTGATTGTCCCGTAAATTAGTATAAAAGGAGGGCTTCCTGCCCGAAGCAATAAAATCAATCATCTCCTTTCCACTTGTCAGTGTGACATTGTGAGTACTCTTAGTCAGCTGTTGATAGTCCAGCTCCTAGGTTTACATAATAGTATTAGTACTGTTGATAGTCCAGTATTAGTATTATCTTTCTCATATATTAGTATCATTGATTGTTAAATCTGCGTGTCGGCGCTTAGCTAGAGGCTTCCGGAAGGGTTTCCGGAGGTTCCGAATGATTTCCGAGGGGAGGTTCATACTCTGGAGGCAGAGGGACTAAAGGTCACGGGCTCACACTTGGAATCGGAAGGGGGCAGAAAGGCAGGAAGCGCCAGGGGGTCTAAGACTGTTCACGGTATAGGGTGGTTCGAGTGGTTCAAGGTCACAGGGACTTGGCTTCAACTTATGTGTTGCACCCTCCTCGATCATCTGTCCCTAATTTCATAAAGTCGGAAGTTTACCAGAACTGAATCGGAAACTACGACGCAGAATTAAGTCGATATTCGTACTGGTGAATAGTCCAGTCAACTGGTGACTTATATACATGTATCTAGTCTTTGTACTAACTTTTGCCGAGTAAAGACAAGGGGGGGAAGAGAGTACAAGGGGAAATACAGAATGAAGAACAAGGGAGTGAGGTACGCGATGATCCTGCATGTCGTTTATCAAAGGAGCGGAACCTTGGATTTGGAATCTTCGGAGGTTCGGAAACACAGAACCTCGGGTTGATACAACGGAATTTGGAAAGCAGTTGTTCAGGCTTTGAGCGGTCGGAAAGGTCCCGGAAATGGTACGGGTGGTTGTAGAGATTAATGTGGGTTTATTGGCGGCATGGGCCATAACAATTGATAGTCCAGTATTTGTATTAGATTCAGCATAAGTAGTTGATAGTCCTGCTCAGTAAAACTGATTCTACACAGTGAGATTGTTCTGTTGATAGTCCAGTTCAATTGCATTCTACCCTGAGGGTTTCTAATCAGTGATAGTCCTGATTAAAGACTCTTTTGTCTCTTAAGATTACTTCACTGTAATTTCTGTTTTGGCCTTACCCTCATTTTAGAGTTGTTATATCTGTGATATAACTCCGACACCTTGGACATCCGACATAGGGTGCTACAAAGAATCCTACTCCGAACCAAGTCCGAACCCACCCTATCACCTCCGAGTCCGACAAGCATCGATCAACTCGGACATCGGACATCTTTCCTTTCTCGTCGAACAATAGTCTTATTGTAACACCAGATGTATATTTCTCTTGTAACCCGTTTTCGTTCATCTTATTGTTCTCTTGACCATTCCTAATTAGTTACAATAAGGACTGCATGTATAAATACCTCCAGACTTCTGTACTATACCTTAGTTCGAATATCGACATAGTATTCCCACTCACTTGTTCTCTGAACTCCGAACCTATGAACCTCCAACCTCTGAAATAAGGGACTGACGATCTAGGAGGGTGCAACATACAAGTTGAAGCCAAGTCCCTAAGACTCTGAACATATGACTTCGGACTGACTTAAGTCAGCTCAGACCTGACGTGACCTCGGGCTTAACAGTATATTTGAACTCCCACTCCTGATTGTCTATGAGATGCAGCGAATGAATCAGAGCCATTCAAACAATTAGAGTAGCTTTGGTATGCTGCGCATCCTTGACCCCAAACTTACCTGCCGTAGAACCCAACGTCCATACACCACCAAACCCTTCACCAGTCCCAGACCCACCATCTGAACACTCATCAAACCCCCTTCTAGAACCTCAAATGCCTCCCTCAGACGATGCTAATGGTGAAGCAAACTTGGTGGAAGCCATCACCATGCTAGCCAAACACCTGTCAGGCTCAAAAAAATCATCAGCTTGAACCAAGATTTGGGACCCCGACCCCTTCAATGGTCGCTGATAGAGGCCCATGCTTTGGGATCCAGCTACCTGATGGAAACACCTCGCGGTGGCAGTGCGACGTAAATATGATTTGAAAACAATATTTGTTAAAAGCGACAATAGTAAGTAGGTAAGTAATTGAAGCTGTGACTCACGGCCCACACACGAGGGGGAGGTTGCAAATTGGCGTCGATAGAAAAAAAGTCCCACGGTTAGCGCTACCCAGACCCCCGCAAACAATGACCACAATTCCAGCGCGGCTAGCACGAACAACACGGACATCCTCCAGCCCTGCTGAAGCCCGTTCACGCGCCATCCAACTCTATCGTGAGTGGTATCGCTCCGTAAGTCTCCATCTGCCCGTCCCCAGACAACCAGTGTGGATCCTGCTCACATTATGTATTATCCCGACCACGATTTCATTGGACTCTACTCCACACACCAGGCCCCTGAGATCGTCTCTTTGTACGGCCTCACAATCTCGCCCAACCTCATCCGCCAACGCATACGCGAAGAATTTGAGCGCAACCGCTATGTCTCCGACCTCCGCGTCATAGACCGGCTCATCCTAAAATGACGGCAGGAATACCAGGAGACGATGAACTGCTGGAAGCAGGAGCCCCATATCATGGGTATGCTGCTGCAGTCAAAGCAGAGGCCACACGAATAATTTTTAGAGAAGTTTTACAAGGTGAGTTTTTCCAGGATGTGTTCGTGGTTTTTGGTTGTTGTTGTTGTCTTTGTTGTTTGTGCGTTTGTGTTTCTTCTTGCCAGTGCTGAAGGGGTTTTTTTTGCGTTTGGTAGGGAAAGGATGACGAGGGTGTTATTCCAGCTGTGTCGACCTCAAACAGTGGGTTTTAGACGTATATTACTGTTTTTCGGAGACAGAAGAACATTGGGTCTTTCGGTGCGGGATCGCACCACAACTGCATTTCGTTGAATTGCATGATCAGAAAACCAATGAAGCGAAATATGCCCCAATTTCATTCCACTCTCATTCTCTACCTGTTTTGCGCAGAAATCTTCTCAGGTGGTTCTCTCTTGAGTCCGTGTGGACTAAAGCATCCAAATCGATGTCACCACGTCTGTCGTATTGGGAGTTTCTGACTTTCTGCAGTAGCTTCTATCCAAGGTTGCTCTGCACGAAACCTGCTTGTTTTGCATTGATGTTTGACTCTGCACGAAACCTGCTTGTTTTGCATTGATGTTTGAATTGCTTTCTGTCTCGTTTCTGCCACGCGTAGCAAAGCAATGGCTTCATAAGCTTGTGCTTTTTTTATTCCTTTTTTAACGGTAGGATCTATGTCGCTTTAATGATTGTCGCTTGAATGATTCACTATGTCGGTTTGAGTGATGTATCTACGGTCCAGTGGTCCCCTCCTTCCAAAGTCCACTGAGCCATTCGTTTCTTCAAAACACCTGACGCACTATTTCCTACAACTTACTATCCTTCTTCACAATGCTTTCATTCCTTCATCACTCCCCAACATCTACCTCTCTACCCAAATTCACGAGAAAATGTTTTACCCTGGGGCTTTTGACCATACATACACCACCCTTCAATCCTCCTTATACTCTTGAACAATGTGCCAGTTTTCTGATTTTTCCTAGTTTTGCTCCTAGAAGAAATTATGACATTGATCGCACATTCAGTTTTTTTCTTCTTGTTTCGTGAAGTTGTGAATGATGTATCCTGAAAATGCTAGATATAATTTCATCAGCATGGTAAAACACTCTTGCAATCCTGTAATGCGAACTTGTTTCTGCTTAAGAGAGTCATGGTTTGTCATCCCGTATGTGTGTGGGAGTCTGATGTTTCGAAAGATAAAAATTCCGACTTTCAACGGCCTAGTATGTACCCTTACCCTGTGAAAATTTACCCGTTTTGCGGGTAGTAAGTAATCATCCTCAGGTTACCCTCACTCCATAATCTACACTCGATGTGTATTGTAAGTTCCCAACCTAGCATTTCTCTCTCGCCAATCAAGCCCCGACCGATCCTGCCAAGTTCGTTCTCATACGTGATATTATCTTCCACAATTTTTTACGTTTGAGAAGGAACAGGGGGTTTCAAACACAGTGTCCACCCTCAAAGTTTTTAAGTTTTATATATTATTATTCTATATATTTTTAAGTCGCCTCCATTCAAGGGTGGTGGCACGTGAGCGTCTAGATTTCCGGCGTTTTAACCCTTATTCCGATGATCCTTTTGGATCAGAAAATTTGAGACGTGGCTGTTGGTTGATGATTCGCCATCCATTTTGAAGTTTCTGGACATCTGATTGTGGCTAAGTGGGGGGGAGGTCCGTAAGTGATCTCTAAGCAATGATCACCGGTCGTGATGGATTGCGAAATACGAAATCTGCGGGGCCGACACTTGTGTCATATACTCTGCATGAGCTTGGAATTCCGCGGCCCTCAAAAATGGGGTGATGTATACCTGCTTGAGGAAATATAAGGGTGCGTTGGCGTCAATGTATAATGTATTAATAATTGACTGACTAACTGACCCCATCGTGTTTGAGCGTTGAGTTACTAATTATCCCCGCGGTGCGTTTCATAGCACTAGGATCATTTATCCAAGGTTCATAACGTTTTCCAAAAACTTTGAAACACACAAAAAATAAAAATAAATAAATAAAAAATAAGAAAACAAAACACACTCCGATGATCCAACTTGCACAAGATGCTCCGTGACCAACCTGGCGCTGATACCCTGTATTGTATTCCCCCTTTAAGTCTAATGCTCGGCGGCAACACCCTCGGTAACAATACATATCTGTCCTGCATTTCTTGCCCCAGGAGCGACTCTGCCCGAGCGGTTGAGGTCCTAGCGATCGTGCCACCGGTACATTAATGTCGCGCTGTAGCGTGAAAGGTTGACATCCCTAATCAATTCTAATGCTCCTGGCGCTCACTCTCAATTCATGAGCACCTCATACAGGTCTCTGCTAGCACATAGATCTGTCAAAAGGTGATTTTTCACTCAGGATACCTCTTTCTAATCTCACTTCTCACTTGGCAGGGAGGAATCAAATCCAACTCAACGTCAACTTTACTGACACATTGCGAGTGCTGCAAGACGCCTTTGACCTGACGGCTGGAGCCCAGAATTTTTACTGTGGACAACAACAGATGCAGGAAATCTGCCCGTTTGATGCGGAATTAACGATGCACGATTCACGATTGACACCAAGGGTGAGTCACCTTATCATCCAATACCGCTGGGTTCCCTGAAAGAAAAATTCTAGATAGATACGGTATTCAAACAGGGGTGCTCTCCCCTTGAAGCGTTCACAGAAACCTAGTGTTGATAAACGCTTGCGACCTATGAAGGTGGAAAGGCTAGGATATCTTGATCAGATTCCGCGTGCTTTTCAACGTTAAATCTTTCTGTGTTCCATATTCCCGAATGCTCAAATCGATCTGCTTACCCCTCAAGACAGTCTCTAAACCTGATAATTTTCGAAGTGACTAGGGTGACAACTTCCACCCTGACCAGTTTCCTCTCCACCTGGAGACTATATCTTGGGTGGTTTTTTGTTTAATCTGCTCTTTTAACTTTCTTTTTCCATTTATTGATTTTGAGCTGTTCCACATGGGTAGGCACCCTGGCATCTGTCAGTTTGGGTTCCATCTCCAATCTTTCAGTAATTGCCCATAGATCTAGATCATCTAGAATTCATTCTACCCATCGTCACCACACAATATAGTTCTCCCCATTCAAGAGGATAATCTTGTATGCATTTGATGTTATTGAGATAATAGATGTAAAGAGGTGGTTTGGTAAATGAGATGGCATGTAGATTGGTTTATTCAGTTATGGCTGGGGCCTATAACAAGGGATCTGTACTTTGATATATCAAGGACTTGAACTCTGTATTTCCTAGATTTTGTGCCTTATGTACAATGGATCTATATTAATAATATTTCCCTCTAGCTATATATTAACATTATTGATTGTTAAGCTATTTACTCCTCTACCTAAGATACCTGGGCTCCACAGCATTGGGCCCTCCAGTTGTATCTACAAACCTGTGACCATGTTGCTTCAACACTGATATGGTTCAGACTTCTCAAATATCATTCAGTGCTTGATTTACTAGTCAGCCTTCACCTCCCATTCCTTCTCACACCGCTTCATCTGAGTTTGTGATGCATATCTGATTGTCAGATTTGGTAGGAGCAGTTTTGTTCTATTTATTTGGTGGGAGCTTTGGTTCTGTTTTGTGTTCCCATCAGGTGGGAGTGTTGGTTTACATACCATTGTGGACACTTTGGTTGTATAGGTGTCTTCATATAACTACAAGGCTGGTCTTGGAAACCACATCCTCCATCTGTGTCTATGTCTGTGTCCTTGGCTGGGTTTTCTTTTTGTCACTCTTTTACTCTACTGTGTTCAATATCAATAAATATCTAAAAGAGAAGGTGCCAAACCCTTCCTTTTTCAGACCAGCTAATTTTGCAAAATTGTGCACCATATATGCAGCAGAAACCCGCTGAAAGTACATTTCACTGATTCATTCCTGGCCATGGTAAATTGAAACAGGGTGCTCAGCCCTCACCACATCTATCGCAGAGTTAAGGTGGAGGATGATGCACAAAGTGCTGATTTCGCGGTTGATATCAAGGGTAAAAATGCAGTATTTACCACCGGTCTCAAGGTTATGACAGATCATGGATTCAAGCGACTTCCGAATGGCGTGCCAGAAAACCCGGAAAATGTGCATTGCGTCCTTCTAGCTGCATCTCGTTTGAAGCAGCATCTCGAGATCTGATAGCTGCTTCTCGTACATATTACTTCATAATTACCTGTAACATTACGATTCACGACCGCACTCTTGTACGTCTCGTTCTTACACAAGGTTGGAAATGAATCCCAAAAACATACGTTGGTATTCAGTTCGTCCTGCACGGTTGTAATTATATTCCAACCCGGTGCCACTGCCTGAGATTGAATCATATTAAATTCAAAACCACCCAAGATCAGTCAGGTTACATAGAGCCAGGGAATCAATATTTTCCCCGCTATTGAACTGGGAAGATAATTTCATTTTGGGATAAAGATCAATAGTTTTTTTTTTTGAGTTCCATGTCGATGTTTGAAACTTGAGGGGTGAGTATATCTATTTGAGGATTCGGAACCGTGCTGGACGAACTGAATACCAACTATCATGTTTTTGGGGTTCAAATTCAAACCCTGTGTAAAACAAGACATATAAATCTGCAGTCGTAATCGTTCGTACAAATAAGTAAGTAACTTGTATGATAAGTAGCTGTCCCATTCGCTGAAGAGTTTAAAAATAACAGAACAAATTGAAATTGCGAACACTCTACGGCTAGATGCGTTTATTGCTCTCCATTCCCTCTCATTTTTCACCACCCCTCGGGTCTGTTGCATTTGGTTTGGGAACGGTGTTGCTTGTTCGAGCCACTGGACCTCCATACGATCGGTTGTGAAATACAATTTCAGGACTGTGACGGTGAAGTATTGAAATTTAGTTGGGCTATTCCACCATCGCCAAATCCGATGGGTAGATGATTCATTGAGTGCAGGTTTGGATCGGCGCCGCCTTTAAATTGTACCCCTATGGACCCAATGACATTTTATAACATGCACAGCCAAATGCATATTATGTTGCGCGAGCGATTAGCGCGACAGAGGTCGACACTGTACGATTGTGAACAATTTTGTGAACACTTCAGGGGTCGATGCGTTCAATGCCCGCTGATTTTTCACCATCCCTGGTGTCTGCCCTACATCGTTTGAGAACGGGGTTTCTTGTTGAAGCCACTCGAAGTCCATAGGGTCGGTTGTGAAATACAACTTGACGATAATGACGGTTAGGTATTGAAATTGGAGCGGTATTGTTCCATCATCGGGAAATAGGCCGGGCAGGTAATTCAGTGATTTCAGGTTTGGATCAGGGACTGTAGACCGTGCCTTTATGAACCCAGTGGCAATGCAGTCTTTTTTAAAAAAAGGAAGAAAAACAAAACAAAACAGATCAGTTAAGTAATAACAAAGGAATCAGTCGCACCTACTAATATCAAGGTCAGCCATATCAAACGCCAACATCGAATAATGGAGATTTTTTGTCGTTCTGTGATGAATTTTCATCCCATAAACGTTATTGGTGCCGGGCCTGATGTCAAGGTAGACGAGGTCATTGTCCATATTCAACTTGATTCCCTCTGTAAAACGAAAAAAATCGATATGGATATCCTTCGCCAAAGGGGAATCGCAGGAGATCTCGAGATGTTGTTTCAAACGAGATGCAGCTAGAAGGACGCGATGCACACTTTTCGGGTTTGCTGGCACCCCTTTGGGAAGCCGCCTGAATCCATGTTCTGTCATAAGCGTGAGACCGGTGGTAAAAACTGCCTTTTTGCCATCGAAGTCGACGGTGAAATTAGCTCTTTTTGCATGATCTTTCACCTGGATTGTGCGATGGATGTCGTGAGGGGCGAGGACTTCGTTGTGATTTACAACGGCCAAGAATGCAGGCGTGAAATGAACTTTAAACGGAATTCCGCTGCATACTTGACGCACGACTCCCTGCGCAGCGGGAGACTCCAGCTTTTTATGCTTGTTGGTATCATTAGCGAACGTGGAAAGATATTCCACACTGTGTGCCGTAAGGGTACAGAGAGGCTTGTTCGTCATGATTTCCGAGATGGTAGCATTCTCGTACAATTCGAAAACAGAGCCTTTGTCGACACCATGAATAAGTCCAGCTTCGATGCAATATGTCTTGGTTTGGGGTTCCCAGATGGCAGGGAATACGCCGGAACCGAGTTTGAGGAAATTGCTGAACAGGACACGATCTTTGAAATGACCATAGCACTGTGGGGTCTGGGGTATATTCTTTTTCCTGAGTTCACAAAGAAAGATAAGGAATAGGTCATTGAAAAAGAACGGTATGCTTACATCGAAAGATCCTGGAAATTTCTAATGAACTCAAGGAAGGACAATCGCTCCACCCCAGGTTGCTTTAGGGCCCGGAGAAGTTCAGTGGTGAATATACCTCTTCCATACTGTTCCTTTGCGGATTCTGCAGCACTACAGGCAGCGAGAAGCACGTGCGATCGGCAATGTAAGTTCGGATAACTGGACGAAATTCCACCAATACTCGTCCACTCTTTGGTATACTCTGTTTCTAAAGCAGGGGGGAAAGGCCCCTGGAACTGCACATAACGCTCGCCTTCATTCGGGGCTCGTGTCATACCTGCAGAATGACAGCTGTCAAAAATAACGGTCTAAATCAAGAAACATTAGATCCGTGAACGTGAACGTAAACGTGATTGTCTGGCCACTCACAATGTTATGTCCTTTTTCATAAGACAGATTGTTGAGCCAGATGGCTATGGTTCGATAAGGGATGGGATGGATAGCTTGGCTTGATGAATCTCCTTGCGTCATGTCACATGGACAAATTGCCTGCATCTTTTTTTGACCATTAGTATCCGACCCATTGAGGGGTGGAATTTCGCAGCCGTGACCGGCGTAAAATATGAGAATCGGATCGTCACGTTGAATTGATTCGTTCGTGCAAAGATGACGAAAGGCACGAGCAATCCTCTTCCTGGTTGCTTTTTTGTCGTGGAGAGTGATTATTCTGTTCTTTTCGACGTTGACTTTTTTCACCAAGAACGATTGAAACCTATTCGCATCGGCCACAGCTCCTTTGAGCTTTGATACGCACGAATAGTCATCGATTCCAATAATCAGAGCGAACATTTTTCTGTGATAGAGGAGAAGGAGTGAGATAGGATCAATTGGAGAAGGGATGGACTTGCTTTACATCCCCTCATTGAGTTGTCTGTCCACTGCTCATTGTATAAATCCAGAAGTATTCTCAATCGAGTGAGTGGCACGCGAGTTAATTGATAGTACTTTGAAGTGTTCTACAATGAAGAAGTGAGCACATTGTCTAGGGACTACATAGCTGGTGGTGTCTTACCTGTGTCGAATAAGTGGGACCGCGAGTGAGGGAGAGATCGAACTAACCACCGTTACTTTATATACTGTTACAATATGTGGAACGAGACAAAAGAAGAAGAAGAAAAAGAACAATGAAGATTGAAGACACAAGCGCAATACAAAGAGAAAAGCACGCCAATATATGTGGGCGCGTCCACAGGGTCTGGAATACCGGAAACCCACTCATCTGGGCAAGGAACGGGACTACTCCACACACACACCATATACACACGCAGGCTCTTGTGGTCCCACAATCTGGTCCAACCGCAGCCACCAACGCATATGCAAAGAATCTGAGCGCAATCGCTATGTCACCGACCTCTTCGTGATAGGCCTATTGATCCTGAAATGGCAGCAGGAGACGATGAACTGCTGGAAGCAGGAGCCACATGTCATGGGTCTGCTGCTCTAGTCGAGCCATTTTTGGACAATTTTTTAAATATTTTCATTAATTCTGTTATTCTCACGAGTAGTGCTAAGGAGTTTTTTTTTAGTTTGGTAGGGAATGGGTGACGAGGGTGATATTCTAGCTGTGTCCACCACGAGCAGCAGGTCTTCGAGTGAAACACTGTTTGTCGGAGACAGAAAAAATTAGGTCTTTCAGTGCTGGATTGCATTTGGTCACCAGCCGACCAATGAACGAAATCTGCCCCGATTTCCCTCCATACTCTGACTCTCTACCTTTGCGCAGAAATCTCTGTAGAGAGGGTACGCGCAACTAAAATATCTGTGGTACGAAGATTAGTTTTTATAGCATTCCGAATATACCTAAAAGATCTCTACAGTGATATCAAATTCCTGTATCTAAGAGTGGAAGAGAATACTCACGCTTCAGCTTCCGGTACGAAGATTAGATTTGTGTTAAAGCGCTAAAAACTTGATAAGGAAGAGTCCGTAAAAGGAAAAAAAAAAAAAAAAACAAAGAATGGACAAAGCTATGTACACAGCCCAGAAACATTATAGGTACATTCTGTAGCTACAAAAACAACATAGTTACATTTCTACATATCTCCTCCATACATTCCGACTTTTAATCGACACTTTCTACTTCTCTACCCTTTGCATTGCCCCTTCGTGTCAGCCTGCGGAAGTGGCTGAGCACTTAACACAGCCAGAACTACCCAGATATAGTCAGAGCTGAACGGCGAGGGAAGGTACCTCACCTCATAACTGGAGAGCAGTAAAGGGCTCCAGGGGAGCCTGGCTGATGATGGGGATGGCCTGTCATTGGTGTTTATGCTTGCAGGAGGGTGCAGGAGGCAAGGAACCCCACAAGGGGCGGCCTTAGCTTTACTAGTAGGTAAAATAACCGTAACAACCATAGACTTTGTCTGCGGTCGAATAAAATAAAATGATGAAAAAAAAAAGGATGACCAGAAGAAACCCCTTGCTAAAAGACGAGTTTGCCCATTCCCGATTTAATTAATAGATTAATTAATCTTTTCTTTTTTTTTACTATGTTTAATATTTGAGATATTTGACATTTGACCATTCACCCGTTCTCCTATATATTCCTTGTGACTGGTCAAGAATTCCGAACTGGCATTTTTTTATTACCCTCCCGGTGACACAAAAGCCAATTCGGGATACTTGGAAAGGCACCAAAGAAACTCTAGCTTAAAAAAGGTCTGATATGGTATGCAAACCCAGTTTTTTTCTTGCTTTTGTTGTAATATTTCAGTCAATTATACTTCATCCCAATTTGAAGCCTCTCCGTTCACATTTGCTTCTCTCAAATTCTTTCAACAGCTCCCTCTCCGCAAAGGAAGTACTGCATCCTTGTTGCACTCGGCATTCCTACCTCAACATTAGTTCCCTGAATTTTTTGGGTATAATAAATAATAATTACCTTCACTGAAATACCAAACTGTTCAAACACATTATCTCCCAGAATCAAACGGAACTCTAGCACTTCACGAGATTGATCTATTATATACATTGGATATCATCAATTTACACACACCACCTCTCACACAACACTCTCAATGGATCAAAACACAAGAATCCAACACAGAATACCCAACCGCAACCGCTCCTCCGTCGCTCTCCTTCCCACCTTTTCCTCTTTTCTTCCCTCTTCCGAAAGTACCCCGTTTTCGCGCATATTGGGCCCGGTACTCAAACTCCCAGGTGACGCACTGTTCCGGTTTCCGGTTGCTTGCTTTCGATTATCGCTCTTCTTGGGGCCAGTATTCACATGAACCCGTGAAGATGTGTCTGTGTGATCATCGAGAGCGAGATTCGTCAGAAGCGTTTGAACCGGAGGGCTGAGGGGCAGGGAACTGTGGTACGTGATGCCCGAGCTGCTCACAGGGGTGGGGAGGTAGGGGCGCCAGCCGAGGGAGAGGTTGTAACGACTTGAACAACCAATCGGCTTTGTCACCATTGGGTTACCGGTCGTTGTGCTCGGAGCACGTGGCCGCAGGAGGTCCGGCAATGTTGGTAACTTCGGGCTGTTGCACTGCCTCTTCCATCTCACTTGGTTCTTCCTCAACGCACGCATGAACCATGGCGTCAAAAGGTTGTTGAAGCGAGGTTGGAAGTTGAGGAATAGAATGAAGAGAGCCTGCGACTGTGAGAGTTGCTGCACAGCGGCTAACCGGAGTCATTGCATGTTTCGAGATGCCTCCCGAGCGAAGCAAGCTCCAGATGGTTCGGGAGTAAGACGTGACTTGGGGAGGTCGACCTTGCCGCAGGTGCCGAAGAGGTAGGGGGAGTGGAACTGTAGGCAGGCCGGAAAGGCCCTACAACAGCAGTGTCTTGACCATGTTGACCTCATGAAGAGAGGATGAATCGGTTGTCCGAGGCTGCAACAATCAGGCCGACAGCAGTAACGCTGACACCGGAGGGATACATGAGCGATGTCGATGATGTTACTGAGGGGGACATGTGGAGGATGCTGGGAAGATGGGATGGGGGTGACAAAGGAAGGGGTGGCAGTAGATAGGCCCAGATAAAGGGCGCTGGAGCTTAGCAAACGGCCAATTGTTAAGCTGAGAGGCATCGTACTGCCAGAAGACATCGGAGGAATTAGCAGACCGAATGGTTCCATATTCCATCACGGTGCAAGATCCATGTTCAGCCTCGGGCAAAGGGAAGGCCACAGCACCAAGCTGAGAGGTACCGCCCAGTCGGATCAGGCTGGAGGACGCAGGGGTACAAAAGTTTGACGTCAACGGGGGATACGTCTTCACCGTCAGATGTGGTGGCTGGGTCCACAGGAAGAGTGGCCGGTGCTCGATTGATATATGCCACGACAGCGATGAGGGCGATGATCCTCGTTATGACGACGGAATTGTAGCTGTAAAGTATTGATTAGCTGTGAAGAAAGCAAAAAATCGTTGAACACTCACCAAATGACTGGTATCGCACGCCTCCTCCAACACCGCCATCAGTTGTGGTGGCTGGGTCCACAGGAAGAGTGGTGGGTGTGAGACTGATATAAGCCACGACAGCGATGAGGGCAACGATGTCCGTTACGACGACGGAACTGTAGATGTGAAGCATTGATTAGCTGTGAAGAAAGCAGAAAATCGTTGAACACTCACCGAATGTCTGGTATCGCACGCCTCCTCTAACACCGTCATCAGTTGTGGTGGCTGGGTCCACAGGAAGAGTGGTGGGTGTGAGACTGATATAAGCCACGACAGCGATGAGGGCAACGATGTCCGTTACGACGACGGAACTGTAGATGTGAAGCATTGATTAGCTGTGAAGAAAGCAAAAAATCGTTGAACACTCACCGAATGTCTGGTATCGCATGCCTCCTCCAACACCGCCATCAGATGTGGTGGCTGGGTCCACAGGAAGAGTGGTCGGTGTGAGACTGATATAAGCCACGACAGCGATGAGGGCAACGATGCCCGTTACGACAACGGAACTGTAGATGTGAAGCATTGATTAGCTGTGAAGAAGGCAGAAAATCTTTGAACACTCACCGAATGTCTGGTACTGCCCTCTACTTCCGACACCTAGGTGTACACCGAGGCCGGGATGAAACAGAGCAGCTTGAGGACCGGCTTGAACATGACCATATGTCCTTTGCCGGCGACAAGAGGACTAACACTTGAAGAAAACGAAACTTGAAGAAAACATGAGAGCGTCCAAAACGAGCAGGCAAAGAGGAGAAGCGTCTGAGAGAAAGGAGGGCATGCGAAAAAGAACCTGAGGGATTATTTGGCAGATGTCCTAGTATTTGCCTTGGCAGATTTGCCCTGGCCGCATTTGCTGTGGCATTTTTCCAATCAGGTTCCCCTTGCACATTTTCTTGTGGGGCGCTTTCTTTTGGCTTGCTTGCTTGTGAGGGCCCGCGTCGTTGCCCCCTTTGGTTTTCTCTCCTTTCTGGCTTCTCCAGCTTGTCCGGCTGCGAAACGGTCCCATTTTGTCGCTCTTGCGATCTCCTCTCCTTCTCCCGGTTCGAAAGCATCCCGTCTACCCACATATTTTGCCGGGAACTCGACCTCGTGGGTCCCGCATCGTTCTAGTCTCCTTTCCATTGTTTCCGGTTGTTGCTCTTCTTGGGGCCAGTGTTCTTATGACCCCAAGAGCGAGATTCGACAGGAGAGTTCGAACTGGAGGGTCAGGGTGCAGTGGGACATGATACGTGGGTGGATCACGAGGACGGAGTGGTAAGGGTGCCGGCCGAGGAAGAGGTTGTGAAAATGCGGCCGCCAGACCTGCCGATTCTGCAAAGGTGTTAACCAGCGTGATTGGTCGTTGCGGAGTGTGGGATCATCGGAGAGCGTTCTTCTCCATGACCCTTCGACTTGAGCGACGATTTGGTTTTGTCACCGTTGGGTTGCGGGTCGATGTGCGGGGAGCATGTGGCCGAGTGAGGTCCGCCAACGTTTGCATCTTCGGGCCGTTGCACTGCCTCTTCCGTCTCGCTTGATTCTTCCTCAATGAATGCATGAGCGGTGGCTTCAAAAGGTTGCTGAAGCGAGGTTGCAAGTTGAGGGATAGAATGCAGAGCGCCTGTGACCGTGAGGGCTGCTGCAGAGCCGCTGATCGGAGCATGACTAGGCAAGGTCGACCGAGCCGTGACAATAGGATCGAGGGTTGAAACCGGAGGTGCTAAAACGGTAAGGAGGGAATCGCTGCAGGCAGGCAGGAAAGGTTCTTCAACAGCGGCGTTCTGTGTATGTTGACCTGATAAGAATGCTATGCATGGGCCATCTGAGGTTGCAGACAGGCCGACAGCAGTAGCATTGACACCGATGTTCACGCGAACGGGTTTAGATTGAATCAGCCATCCTTCCCAGCTCCCCTCAACCTCTCAGCCTGCCCATGTAGAAGAATAAAAATAAAAGAGGAGAAAATGCATATGCCCATCTCGCAGGATCGAAGGGATGAAGAGATCCTGCGAGATGACCTTGGAAATAAAATAAATAAAAGACCCGAGCAAAAGTAAAACGAGAGGAAAAAACGCCAGAGACAGCAGAAAATACCGGAAGGAACCTGAACAACTATTTGCGATTTTTTCTGCCTTTTCCCTTGCCTTTTCCCTTGCCTTTCTTCTTGCCTTTTCCCTTGGCGTTTCCCATGCCGTTTGCCTGGGCGTTTTCACAATCATCCTCCTCTGACGGTATTTGCTGTTCCAGCTGGGGTTCCTGTGGCTGTGGTTCCTGCAACTGGGGTTGCTGCGTCTGGTGTTTTTGTTCTACCCACCTTTCCTGTTCAGCTGGCGATGGTGTGTCCAAGTATGCCGATCGAGAGCTAGATGCGCCAGAAGCATTCGAACCTGAAGGCTGCGGGTCAGCAAACCGCGGTACATGATGCCGAGGTTGCTGAGGAGAACGGGAAGGTAGGGGTGCCACCCGACGGACAGATTGTGACGGATTGAATGACGATTCAGCTTTGTCGCCATTGAGTTGCAGGTCGCTGAGCTCGGAGCACGTGGCCGCAGGAGGTCCGGCAATGTTTGTGTCTTCAGGCTTTTGTGTTGCATCTTCCGTCTCACTTGATACTTCCACACTGTAGTCGTGAACCGTGGCCTCAAAGGGTTGTTGAAGCGTGGTTGAAAGTTGAGGCATAGTATGAGGAAGGCCTGTGACTGCAAGCGCTGCTGCAGAGCCGGTAACCGGAGTCGTTGCGTGTTGCGATACATGCCTCCCGAGCGATGGAACCTCCAGATGGTTCGGTATCAAGACGTCACTTGGTGAGGTTGACAGTGCCACAGGTGCTGAAGAGGTAGACAACGAGAAAGAGAAACTGAAAGGTCCTACATCAGCAGTGTCCTGGCCATGAAAGACAAATTGGCCGTCTGAGGCTGCAGTCAGGCCAACACCGGAGGGTACATGAACGATGTCGATGACATGTTCCGTGTCGATGCCATGTTCCATGTCGATGCCATGTTCCGTGTCGATGCCATGTTCCATGTCGATGCCAGGTTCCGTGTCGAGGCTGATGACATCTTCCCTGTCGATGCCATGTTCCGTGTCGAGGCCGATGACATCTTCCGTGTCGAGGCTGATGACATCTTCCGTGTCGATGCCATGTTCCGTGTCGAGGCCGATGACATCTTCCGTGTCGAGGCCGATGACATCTTCCATGTCGATGCCATGTTCTGTGTCGAGGCCGACGACATGTTCCGTGTCGATGTCGACGACCTGTTCCGTGTCGATGTCGACGACCTGTTCCGTGTCGATGTCGACGACCAGTTCCGTGTCGATGTCGACGACCTGTTCCGTGTCGATGTCGACGACCTGTTCCCTGTCAATGTGGACAACATGTTCCGTGTCGATGTCGACGACATGTTCCGTGTCGATGTCGACGACATGTTCCGTGTCGATGTCGACGACATGTTCCATGTCAATGTCGACGACATGTTCCGTGTCAACGTCTTCCGTGTCGATGGGGCATGCTTCTTCGTTGTCAGATGTGGTGGCTAGGCCCACAGAACGAGTGACCGATGGGCGAGTGATATATGCCATGACAACCACGAGCGCAAGGATGCCTGTTACAACGACGGAACTGTAACTGTGAGGGATTGATTAGCTGTGAAGAAGGCACAAAACCATTGAACACTCACCGAATACGTCTAGTATTGCAGACTTCTTCCGACACGAAAGTGTAAACCGAGGCCGGGATGAAACCGAGTAGTTGGTTAAGTTCTGACGGTTTTGTTTCCTGTCCAAGGAGCAGCTTGAGGACGGTCTTGAACGTGGCCATATGTCCTTTGTTGGCAACAAGAGGACCGCAACTTGAAGAAAACATGAGAGGGTGCCCAAACGAGCAGGGGAAGAGAAGACTTACATCGAGTTTCCGCCGCATGTGGTAGACACAATATGTGCCGACAGGGAGGATGGCAAGATTTGGAGGAATCTCTTCACAGTGTTGGTTTCCAGGTTACGGGCGAGAACGGTGTCAAGGACGACTCTCACGTCGGAAATGAGACCCATAGAACGAGGAGGAGGGGTGGGGACCGGGGGTGATACAAAAAACAGCCTCTCTAAGAGGCTGAGAATAGGCATGATGAGGAATCTCATCATGTTGCTGTTGTAAATTCTTGGCTCGCTGTTTTGTGTTACTGCGATGGTGGTAAGAACAAAGTCCTTGTCTTAAGTCGATGGGAGGTCTGAGACTTTATACACAAATGAAGACCAGGGCAATCAATTAATACATGCTACTATTACGTAGAACTATTACCCCATTTGGACATTGACCAACTTCCATTCATCTATCGTTTTGGTGTGGCATCCACAACGCGCATTAGAAAAAATATGGTACAACTTGTACTAGATGCATATGGTAGTAGTACGGTTGGAAAAGATCTCTAAATAGAATGCTCATATGCTCTGTCCATATCACGTTCTAATATAAGTTCATCATGAACTTTATATCCAAAGAGGGTTATGGGCGCTACACCAAAACAATGGATGAGAACAAAGTTCGTAGTTCTTCGAAATCCGTCGAATTTGAACCTCTTCCACAGGCGCACTGTGTACACACAATATGGCCAATACCTGCGTTCATGAGACCGTTCCACAGATCGTGCGCAACAACGATAGCTAAATGATTTGAACATCATACATGATTTTTATTCTATTACGTAGATTAATTCTATTGATTATGCGGACCAAGGTTTGCATCCCTCCGATAATTCCGATCTTCCTAACATTATACAAACTATACAAAAATCGTGGCAAATTACCCATGATAGTTTCAAATAAAGTGCAGATAATAGATAATTGCATATGGGTATATAGTTCCAGACCTCCCATCGACTTCCCCGTTCTTGCCAGCATCCCAGCAAGACCAACGCTTGCAAAGATATTACCACACGATGTTATCCCTCATCGTAGCGCATATTCTCAGCCTCTTAGAGAGGCTGTTTTTCGTGGCACCTCGTCTGCCCGCCCCTCTTCCTTGCTCTCTTACACGGTTCTCGCACGTAACGTGGAACCCAACGCTGCGAGGAGGTCCCTTCAAATCTTGCCATCCTGCCTGTCGGCGCACATCGTGTCTACCACCTGCAGTGGAAACACAATGTAAGTCTCCTCTTCGCCTGTCCATTTTGGCATGCTCTAATGTTTTCTTCAAGTTGCGGTCCTCTTGTCGCCGACAAGGGAAATATGGTCATGTTAGTGTCTGTCGTCAAGCTGCTCCTTGGACAAGAAGCAAAACCGGCCGAACTTGATCACATCCTCCCTCTACTTCGGGTTCGTTCATACCTTTTCTTTTCCTATGATTATTGTAGGTTTTCATTTTGTTATTTAATTTTCATTTGAGTGTTATCGCTTTTAGATCTGCTATTGTACTTTATCTCGTCCGTGCGAGAAGCCGAAATCGGGATGTTCTTCGTCCATTGTACATTTCGGAATCAGAGCATGTAATAGGTGGAAGACCGCCAGGATATTCTGGCTTTAACAGGCCAAAAGAATAAAAATCAAAAAACTGCCCGTCGAATTGACCATCTCCAATTGCATCCTTCACCTGGTAACTATTTCTTGTAGATATATAAGTCCCGCCCTCCATTGTTCCGTTGAATCTCCCACCTTGTTAGCAGGGTACATCCATGTAAACCTGATCAAATTCTCTATCCAGTGATCCCCGCAATCATCCTCTACACACATCGTCCCTCAGAACGATGTACAACCTCTCGTTAACGGGAACAGGAATCCGGTTACTTTACATAAAGAACAATTCAGTTATCTGGGACCTTGGGACCTTACAACACAGGCAACGCCGCCCACTGGAACATGGCACTCAATAATGGAACTGTTTTTGAGAGTGAATCATTATACTTAATTGCTCTTACCGTGCGTATAATGGAGGGTGTGCAGATCGACCTCACTTCAAAGGGTAAATGGATGGCCGGAATTGCTGCATCGTAAAACCCCAACTGACTGTCGCGGAGCTACACCAAAAGAGCACGGGTGGCAAGGGAAAACGATGCCTTGCTTGCTCAACTGGTAGAGCGTGAAATTATTGATGTATTTCTGGGCTATGTTAACTCAGGTTGTGCATGAGGCACTTTTTAATTTATTTTTAGATCCTTATCTAAAGAACAAGGAATCCCGAGTAGATGATTAAATGTTTAAGGTAGATTCTTGCATGCAAAATATATAACTTGATCAAACGATACGTTTATGCCTGTTGTGGGAAAAATCTATGAT
This sequence comes from Chroogomphus rutilus, assembly GCA_003314275.1. Classification (NCBI taxonomy): domain Eukaryota; kingdom Fungi; phylum Basidiomycota; class Agaricomycetes; order Boletales; family Gomphidiaceae; genus Chroogomphus; species Chroogomphus rutilus. The sequence continues at coordinate 47,815 of QLPI01000088.1, forward strand.
GGAATGATTTAACTCAGTTTAGAACGTATTAGAAGGATCTAAAAGTAAATTAAAAAGTGCCTCGCGCACAACCTGATTTGACCTAGCCCAGAAATACATCAAGAATTTCACGCTCTACCAGTTGAGCGAGCAAGGCATCCTTTTCCTTCGCCACCCGTTCTCTTTTGGTGCTGCTCCGCCCTATGCTACCGCTGCTGAGATATTTTATAGAAATTAATTTGTCAACATTTACGTTAAATTTATGAGGTAGATTCATGTATGTAAAAAGTATTTAACTTGTTTGATCATGATTGCAATCTGTTTAGAAGATGTTCCCTTACATCAAAGGGGAAATGAAAAAACTGCCCCGCCGGGGAATCGAACCCACGAGCATACATTCCCCAGAGATACAACTTGGGCTCGCACTCTGTTTAACCGTTGAGACAACGAGGCATCGATAAACCTTGTCACCGTTCTCTCTTAGTCCAGCTCTGTCCTCCTCCGATCTAAGCTATGAATATTAGACTACACATTTTTTACGTCTTGCGTCCCAGAGATTCACCATTATATCATTATCCGAATCCTAAGGTTGTTCATTTATTTACACGTCCTGTACAGCTTGGATTTTTCAAGAGATGTAATAGAAAAATCATTCTTAGCTTGAATCGATGGTTTGACTATAACGTAGACCGTTGCCGGTTCGGTCCTAGATTTCAAAGCTGAAAGCTCCTCTGATACTACACTAACAGGGTATGCGGTGCAGTCCGTGCTCAATGCTTTCCTGTATCTGGATGTCGCACAAATGGCGAGTGTTTGTTGGATGGCCGTCTAAGGACATCCGTGTCGAATGGTTCAAACAACGAACAGAGGGCGAGAGAGAAGAGGAAAAATCTTTTCTGCCATGAGTGCCGTCAAGCCACTAGCATTTTTAGGTGCATCCCGATGGCTTCGGTTCAGGTGGCATTTGCCACTGTTCCAAAAGCCTCACCCAGGATCCTGTTCCGTCGCTGGAAGCTTTGCCAATAGCCCTAGTCAATGCAACTGCCTTGCATACACTTGTATACCAGAACGGCTGGCAATTTTTTGGCTGGGACCTCTTGGTCAGCGTTGTCATTCGGCACGTTCGGCCAGGGTCTCTTCCATCTGTCCCCATCCATTCCTGTTCATTCATTCCATATATGTGTATCATATGCCTTTACGACCCTTCTCCGTTCTTCTCGGCTAGAGGCCAAAACCTTTAGTAGATGGTGGGACATCTACCTAAAAGGGGGGGGTGGTGACCAGCTAGAAACCTTTTCAAACTGCGCAAACTCCCCTCCCGAAGACATCCTTTCCTGCAAACTCTCCATCCTGTCCTTTACTCCTCTGCTTCCTCAGTTCTACCCATATTCCATCATGAATTCCCCCCACAATCATCGCAAAAAACACTCACCTCCAACCTCCCTTTCAGTCCACCCATCACCCTTTTTTCCCTCTTCAATCTACCACAGCCGAACCTGCCAAACACCTCGGCACATTCGACTTGGTCTTCCTTCCTTTATTTCATTTGTTACACTCATTAAAAAAAAAAAAAAAATTTCATGAACTATTTTAAAGTCTCATCT
>QLPI01000096.1:0-13935 GCA_003314275.1 Chroogomphus rutilus
GGGGTCGCATTCGAGGATAATACAAGGACGGGGAGTCCCGAGGTGAAACGAACCGAGGAGTGCGGATGGCGAATGTGCCAAGCCGGGACCGGCGCACCAAGTGTTATGCAGGCAACGTGGGCACTTGGTCGTGGATATAGGATGATTGCTCGGTCGGCACTGCCGGCAGATGGGTCTCGGTACATGGACTTGACACGACCACTCCCAGGTTGGCTTGTTCTTGTACTATTAAACTAAGTCAATAATAAAGCATAAGAATAACCTACTACCACTCACCTGGGCCCCTCTTGGCCTCTCACTCTTTCCCCATCCTCTTGCACCTGGCCTTTTACTGGGCCCCACCTCTTCCATGATAGAACCTTCAGGACTCCCAAGGTTCTGGGGACTCCCATTTCTGTCTGTTTGGCCGATTTGGCCTGTTGATTTTTGGTCCCTTGGCCATCTTCCATTTTGTCTATGGTTGTCTAATTTTCGGCTACCCGTTTAGCAGTACCCATGTTCTTTATCATTCCTGGGGCTACCACCCCTACCGAAATGTCCTCCTCATCTGCCCCCTCTGTACCCATGGTGGCCTCTTGAGTTGCCTGCTCTGCCTTTTCTTTCTTCTCCCAATTATGTTGACGGACAATCTATCTCTTTTCAAACCCCCGCTCATTGTTATTGGTTTCACAAGATTCTGTCAAGCCCACGATACTGAGCTCTGGTTCACTCGGTAGTACTGACTGATCAACCCTTACCGTTTAATCCCACACCAGTGGCTCGGTACATTTGGCTCATCATTTGGTTCACTTTCCTCATCTCACCCCTCTATTTATTGTTATTCTTTCATTCCCCTTCCTTTCCTATAACCTATCCCCTTTGGGACATTTACTACTCGCCTATTATTCGGTCATGGCCCTGTTGTTTTATATTCAGCCATTTTCCATTGTTCTATTCTCACTCACTCTTTTGTTCTCGGTCATACTTGATTGTTCTATTGTTGTCCACATTCCTTGTTCTATTTTTGATCATTGTGGACAATACCTCCACATGATTTACCTTATTGTTCTCCATTCCTTGTGCCACCCTGTTCCACATCTCGCTTCTTAACCTATATAAGTAGCAAGTGTATGTAGATGGTTCTTTGTTCTGGAAATCAACTAGGTTTACGCCTTCTTGTCCTCCCTTCTCCTGTCTAAAGTCCTTTACTCGGGCTGACACTCTTAGCACTCTCCCAGGTATCTCTTCTGTCCCAAATCAGTGGCATGCACGGAAAGTAGGGTGCAATGCATGAGCACGTTGAAGCCAAGCCACTACAACTGGCCTGCAGGACTTGGCCGCTCCCCACCAGCATCATGAAGCTGGCACTATTACTATAATGCTCGGCCCATGCATCGTCGGCAATACCGGTGCCTGACAGTGAGATGTGGAATCAGGGTGGCATAAGGAATGGAGAACAATAAGGTATGTAGAGCATGTGGAGGTATTTTCTACAATGATCAAGAATAGAATAAAGGACTGTAAAGGAGAATAGAACAATGAAATAAGATAATAGAAATGTGGCCAAGAATAAGATGATAGAAAATGACCGAATATAAAACAATAGGGTCATGGCTGAGGATAAAACAATAGAAAAATGTCCCAAGGTGAAACAGGCTGAGAAATAAAGAATAAACAGAGTGGGATTAATGGATAATGAATGAGGGAAGAGTGGATGATAGATAGGAATAGGAAATGTGGATGGTGAATGTGCCAAGCTGAGACTAATGTACCAAGTGACTTGTGTGTGGCTTGGTCACTTGTGTGTGGACATAGACTGATCATTCGGTCAGCACTGCTGAGTTACCCAATACTCGATATGTGTACTTGACAGTTGCTGTTACCTTGCTGGCAGTTGTCCAGGGTGGATCTGTTGCCAGGCTTGTCCAATTTCAAATCCTTCTTCAGCTCATTGGTTCTCTCCTGGCCTTGTTCTATCTTTCATTCCCAGTACCTCATGTCAATCCTTTGAACAAGGTTTCAAAAGTCATTGAGGGTGTGTGGTTTGTCAAAGTGGATGAGGCTGTCCTTGATGGGCTTCAGCAGAGCTGTATATGCCTTGCAGTGGAGAGCATTGTTATTGTAATCAACAAGAGCCGAGAGCCTGTAAAATTGTACAAAAAACATGGTTGCTTTATGATTATCCTGCATGGTGAGCTTTCTGAGGGTAAGTTTGGCATTGGCTTGTTCATCCCATGAGCAAAAGTTGATTTGCAGCTCATCGATGAATGGCTCCAAATCACTCATCCAACAAGGTTCTGTATTTGGGTTGCTGGTGAGGTACAGCTTGAAACATTCCAATGCTGTTTCCTTGAGGTAGGAGACCATATAGTTAACCTTTTGTCTATCATTGGGGAACAAATTGGGCCAAGTACAGAAGTTCATTCTGCAATGAAAAATAAAACCTTTTAGCTTTTTTGGGTCAGCCCATCAAAGGGTTCTGGCTTGCAAATTCTGGCAGCTTGACCATTCTGAAGATATTGTCGGGCTGTTCTTCTGAGTTTGAGGATTGCATTTAAAAGGTCGTTGTTATTGGATGGGCCCAGAGGGGCCCTGGCCTGAGGAGCTGACCTGGCTTGTGGAGCCTGCCTGGCCTGAGGAACTGGCCTGGCTTGTGGAGCTTGCCTGGCTTGTGGAGGTGAAGCTGTGGGTTGAGGAGGTGTGGCTATGGGGTTTTGAGGGGGTTCAGGTGTGTTGGCCTGTAGATCTCATGAGAATGTACCAAGCCAAGTTCATCCTCTACCAAGTAGAGTTCCTGGTTGCCATTGTCATTGTCTACATATTCGATGCCATCGTTGACCACCTCTTTGATGCATGACTGTTGCTCAAAGGGGGAGGTGAGATGCCATAGTTCGATTGGCAGTGGCAAGATATAACCGATATGGAGGGGTAGGGTGCCTGAGGCACCATGTGCCCTTCATTATATTACTGTGGGGGTGAGCTGGCTGTCTTCAGTGTAGGATGGTTCAGGAGAGGGGAATGGAGAGGAGAGGATGGAAATGGAGAAAGTGGGAGAGGGACATGAGAAAGGGAAAGAAAATGAGGAGGAAGAAAATGGGGATGAGACTCTGAAAGAGTCTTAGTATTTTTTTATTTTTATTTTTATTTTTTGAAATAAATTTCAGTTGAAACCAAGGAAAATGAACCAAGAGAAAAATAAGAGAGGGAAACAGAAGAGATATAAGAGAGAAAAGAAACAAGTGAGGTGTGCCGAGATATTCAGGAGCTTTGGTCTGAATAAACAAAAAGATATAGAGAGAAATAGACAGACTGAGAGAATCAGAAATAGAGAGAACTGAAAGGGGTATTCGAGAGATGTAGAAATAAGACCTGTAACTAGATAGACCATTAATAACAAATAAAAGACACCATGCAAGTGCAAAAAATATAGAGAGCCATAATTGGGTTAAGGAGACCATGGACCTGGCTTAGCAGGGTAGGAATGATGAAAATATGTAACAATCTCTGTAGTGTTGCCAAGCTCAGTCACTAGTAACCAAGATGTCTCATCATCAGTACCTTCATAACCAGCCCAATAGACCAGGTAAAGGAAGTTACAGTATCTTTGGCATCAGTCAACCTTAGGATCAAGATGTATCTACCCTTTGAAGTCCCCTATGGGAAGCCTGGTATTATTTATCAAGAAAAAGGATGGATCTTTATGACTAGTCCAGGACTACTGAGTACTCAACACAATGGCAGTGAAAAACTGTTACCCCCTCCCCATCATTTTGGAACTCATTGTACAGCTTTGGGGGGCCAAGTACATTACCAAGTTGGACATATGGTGGAGGTTTGATAATGTGTGGATTAAGGAAGGAAACTAGTAGAATGCAGCCTTCCAAAGGAACTGAGGTCTCTTCAAACCCCTCATCATGTTTTTTGGCCTCACCAACAGCCCCACAATATTTCAGACCATGATGAATGATATCTTCCAGGATCTCATCATGGAAGAGCATGTGTGTGTATACCTGGACAACATCCTTATCTTCGCCAAGACTCTTGAAGAGCACCATCAGATTGTCAGAGAGGTCCTTGAATGGCTGAGGGCCCACAAGCTCTACCTTTGGCCAGAGAAGTGTGAGTTCAAATGGATGAGAATCAAATATCTGGCCCTCATCTATCCCATGGGATGTTATGGGCTGGCTGACCCCATCTGGCCACAAGGAGGTTCAGGCCTTCCTTGGATTCGCTCACTTCTACTGAAGATTTATTGAAGGGTTCTCACACCAAACCAGGCCAGTGTTTAAGCTCATGAAGAAGGATATGAAATGGACCTGGGGGGATGCAGAGCAGGCATCCTTCAAAGGGTTTAAGAGGAAGGTTCTGATAGTGCCCATTCTCACCTTTGCCAATGACAGCCAACCATACCAAGTATAGGCAGATAGCTCTGATGTCACTATGGGGGCAGTCTTTTCAAAGCAATCACCTGAGGATGGCAAGTGGCACTTAATTGCCTTTTACTCAAAAAGTCTCTTATTAGTAGAAAGGAATTACGAGATCCAGGACAAGGAGATACTCATGATCAACCAGGCCTTGGAAGAGTGGAGACACTTGCTTGAAGGTGAAAGGCATTGCATCAAGATTTGGACTGACCAGAAGAACCTGGAATATTTCTGGTCTTCGAAAAGTGTTAAATCCACGTATCAGCGCTTAGCTAGAGGCTTCTGGAAGGGTTTCCAGAGGGTTCTGAATGGTTTCCAAAGGGAGGCTCGTACTCCAGAAGTGGGGGGACTAAAGGTCGTGGGTTTGGGATTGGAATCGGAATGGGAACGGAAAGACAGGAAGCGCCGGGGGTCTTAGGACTGTTCACGGTATAGAGTGGTATGAGTGGTTCGAGGTCACAGGGACTTGGCTTCAACTTATGTGTTGTGCCCTCCTCAATTGTCTGTCCCTAATTTTGGAAAGTTGGAAAGTTTACTGGAACTGAATCGGAAACTACGATGCAGGATTAAGTCGATATTTGTACTGGCAAATAGTCCAGTCGACTGGTGACTTATATACATGTATCTAGTCTTGTACTATCTTTTGCTGAGTAAAGACAAGGGGGGGAAGAGAGTACAAGGGGCAATATAAAACAAAGAACAAGGGAGTGAGGTACGCGATGATCCTGCACATCATTTATTAAAGGAGTGGAACCTTGACTTTGGAATCTTTGGAGGTTCAGAAACGCGGAACCTTGGATTGATGTATCGGAATCCGGAAAGCGGTTAATCAGGCTATGAGCGGTCGGAAAGGTCCTGGAAATGGTGTGGGTGGTTGTGGGGTTTAATGTGGGTTTATTTGGTGGCATGGGCCATAACAGTATCCCTCCACTAGGACCGAGCCCTCGAGGTCCTAAGCTTAATCTTGCCGTGAATTGAGCGGAGAAGAGCATGGGACTATTTTTAGGCATATTGGGATATAATAGGTGTTTTTTTCCAAGCACCTGTCTGATGCATATATAAGGAGGCTTTTCTCTTCTCTCTGAGTTCCTTTCCTGCCCCCACCCATGTCTGGACTGGAACAGGATATCAAAGTGGAAATTTTGGAGCAGGTGCGTGCTTTCAAGGCCAAATGTGCAAAACACATTCGCTTGATGAGGGAAGAGGGGGTGCAAAAACTGGAGGTTGCCTGGGATATCGGAAAGGATCGGAGGGTCGAAGTCCAAAGGCCGGGGGGAAAAACAAAGGGGGTGGATCAGAGGAGGAGGGGGGAGGGGAAGGATCGAGCTGTGGAGCACGATGCCCAGGCTCTAGAGTCTGCCCTTTTGGCCAGTCAGGCAGACGAGGAGCCAGAGGATTTACCGTCCTGGGGGGGTTTTGTTGGACCTTCGGGATCTGAAGATGGGGGTGTTCCGCATCAGGAGACCAAGTCCAAAGAATCTTCAGATAGCGGTGACCCTTCGGATGCAGAGTCTTCCTACTCATCCTCTGGGGGCAATCCAGGGGGTGAGGAGGATGTCTATCTCATGCCTGCAGTCAGGGCAAGCACTGTTGTGCAGGATGCGGAGAGGAAGCGTCGGAGATGTTTTGAGAAGGATGCCCGGATTTTGGGGGCACAAAAGGCCTTCGAGAATCAGGTTGCTCAGGACATGCGGGTGGCCGGAAAGGAGGTGGGTCTTGGACCCTTCGAATCCAGTCGGCGGGCATTGATTGAACATTGGCCTGACCTTTACCAGGTTGCCAGTCCGGGGATTCCTCCTATATTGAGGTCAGAACCCTGTGATAGGTGTTGCAAATGTGGAGATCCTTGTATGTGGACCATGTTGGCCAAAACCTGTGTTCCCTGTTGGAAGAGCAGGGTGAAGTGCACCGTCGGTGGGGTGTCAGTCATTAAGGGGGCAACCACGAGAAAGAGGAGGCAGGAGGAGACAGAGGTCCCCAAGGTGCCTTCTTCAAAGAAAATGAAGGTCAAGGTACTGGTTCCTCCCCTTCCAAAGGGCGGTGGAGACGCAAATGACAACATCCTGAGGGAAATCAGGGATGGCATTTTCGCTCTTGGTGTCACCTTAAACAGGTTGACGGATGCTTCCAAGATGTGGAATGCCATCAAAACGGATGGTCGGGATCATCCGACAAGTGTGTGGGGGCGCGGTGGTCCAATCTGGAGTCGTCGGGTGGCAGCGAGTCGGTTGATTCTGACGCATGGTGTGGGGAAGACCGCCTCCAAAAAGAAAAGGACTCCCGGGGGAGTGGGTTTGGCGCATGGTGCAGGAGATGTGACACCTAGACCAGGGTGGTCTATCGAGCAGGCGGACCTGGTATGTGATGTGGAGGACTTGGCACCTGTGATGGGGCAACCTATTGAAGATGTGGTTCCAGGGGCTGTGGTGCTGGCGATGGGGTTGCTTCCTGAAGTGGTGGCTCTGGAGGCCGTGGTGGTTATGGCAGGGCCAGTTCCTGAAGTGGTGGTCCCAGTGTTGGAGCTGAGTGGTGGGGGTGGCAAAAAGGAGATAGATTATTTCCAACAGCTGGATCCTTCTGATCCTGACCCAGCACATGCTTTGTTTTACGGCAGTGACTGACAATGTGTTTATTGATTGGAATTTTTAATAGTTTTTTGTGTGTGTCAGGAGCTTGGGGTCGTGGTTGGTGTGGTGTTTGTGGTAGTCATACTGATCATGGTGTTTGTGGGGTTCATTCACCGGAATGTTACCTGGACGGTGGTGGTGTCGTCGGGATTCAGGGGATGTCCTGCAATTCGAGTCTCGGTTGAATCGTGTTAATTAGTTCAGCTCGTTATTAACGTTTTAACAAGAAGGGTTCTAGTCTAAGAGAATCTACACATGGTACCATTGTCTAAGGAACAGTACGGGATTCCGCGGTGTTCAGGGTTCTTCCTGAGCAGAGTTTTTTGGAGGGTTGGATTGAGTGCTGAGTGAAAACTGCTGGCTCCATGGTACCAAGAATCAGTTAGGATGAATCTAAACGAGTAGTACTCAATGCCCTGTCAATCAACGGATCGTAGTGGGTGAGCGTATGGTCCTTGCAACTATAATTCTGACAGGGTTTGGAGGTGTCAAGCTTTGGGTACTGACGGACTTCAGGACTGCCGAAAGGTCGGGTGGACAATGGCCAAGTCCTGCAGGCCAAGAGTAGTGGCGTTGGCTTCAACGTACTCGTGCGTTGCGCCCTACTTGCCATGCGTGCCACCGATTTGCAACAGACAGGTACTCGGGAGGATGCTGGTGATGCCGGCCCGAGTCGAGGACTTTAACAGAGGGGAAGAAGGTAGAAGGGCCTAAGCCTAGTCGATACCCAGAATGAGGAATTATGTACATGCATGTCCTACTTATATAGGTTAAGAAGCGACATGTGGAATAAGGAATGTGAGACAACAAGGTATGCAGAGCATGTGGTTATTGTCCACAACGAGTAAAATTAGAATGAAGGAATGCAAGCAGGCATAGAACAATAAGGGATAGAATAATAGAGGCATAACCAAGGATAGGACAATAGGGGGTGGCCAAGTATAAAACAATGGAGTCGTGACCAAGGATAATACAAGGACAGGAAGTCCCGAGGTGAAACGGACCGAAGGTTAATGGGTGGTTATGATAGGGTTAGGGAGGGGCCAAGAGTAGGCGTAGGATAGGAGTGAGGAGTGCGACCGGTATGTGTGTCAAGCTGAAAACAACTCGTCGAGTGACTTGTACACGGTTACTAATGGAGTGTCTGGTCGGTACTGCCAAGTTACTGGATCCTTGGTACGTGTACTTGACAGGAGGGTCGGATTCAGAGGGTCTAAGTTCGGAGGGTCGGAGTGTTTCCACAGAAACGGGTCAAAATCTTTTCGATGATTGGTCTCAGGGGGTCATATTCCTGAAAAGGTTGGATGCGTTGTTGTTTTACTTCCTTTGGCATAGTTGGTGTTCAACATGAACAACTGATGCTGGAGTCGGGAGCCTAGCTTCTTATTCCTCAGTTTCCAAAGTGTCCGACATCTCAGACTCTTCTTCAACCTCTTCTGTCATGGAGGCTGTATGCCCTTTAGTGACTGTGGTGGTGGATCTTGGGAATTCCTTGGCTGAGTGGCCCGATCTGCTGCAGAAGAGGCAGAGGTTTTGTTCAAAGTGGTGTTGCCGTTCTTGTGGTGTAAGTTTTCCATCTTTTCTGATTTTGGACGAAAGATCCATGGTAGTCCTGCTGCCACTAGATGGTGTCATGGGTTGGCCTGGATTGGCTGTCTTATTGCCCATATTAGGGGCCAAATACGTGGTCATGGGGGTCCTCCCTCTGTCGTAGGGGCGGTTGAAGTTCCGGGTGGAGGGGGGCTCTCTGGCAATTTCTGATCGTCGCTCCCAGTAGTGGGTGTCGATGGATTGGGACAAGAGGTGGAGTTGGAGTAGGGAGTGGGGCTTTCCTACTCTAGAGATCTCGTCCTTGATCCTGCCGGGGAGTCCGTTGTAGAACTGGCAACAAAGTGCAGCATCACCCCAGTGGATGTGGGTGGCTAGTCGATTGAATTCGACTACATATTTCGTGATGCGCTGATTATCGCACATGCAGAGGTTCTCGAGGTCTGCTTTGGCCTCTCCTTCTGGGTCGTGGGGGCCAAAGTTGGTTTTGAGTTCATTCACGAACTCCTCATAGTCATGGAGCCAGTCTGGCTCATCGGGGGCGGAGAGGGCTAGTTCAAACCAGTCCAGGGCGGTACCGGTCAGGTACGACAGTACATAGGTTACCTTGGCACTGTCAGTGTCAAAAGCATCAGGGTGGTCACAGAAGTTCAGTCTACATTGCACTAAGAAGGCTTGTAGTTTCCTCGAATCGGATCCATCAAAGGTATCCAGATCCCGGACCTTGGCGGCACAGGGGGCTGATCTTCTGGGGCTGGCTAAGTTGCTTGCCAGCATAACGAGGGCCTGAGTGAGATTGGGCACAACGTTGGGTCCTAAGGTGGGCGCCCCTCCTGGGTGTGCAGGAGGCGGTGGTGCTGTGGTGGGTGGTGCGACATGGGGTTAGGCAATGGGGGGTGGTGCAGCGAGCGGAGGTACGACAGGTGGTGCAACGAGTAGTAGTGCTATGGGCGGTGGTGCCACGGGTGGAGGTGTGAAGGGTGGTGGTACGTAGGGGGAAGATGCGAACGGGGGTGGTGCCAATGAGTTTGATGGCACTGCTGAGGATGGTCCTGAACTGGATTGCATCTCCGAGGGCAACGATTGTTGAGTCGCCGGGGGGTGGTTCACAAGGAACGGGTTGGTCAAATTTGAATGCAGGTGTTGATCTGTGTCCGAGAATCCGGAGTCAGATAAAGGCTCCAGGGGGTGTGCTGGGGTCTGAGGCATCTGGAAACTTAGTCTGGGGGTGGACAGTTCTCGGGGGATGGATGCACAGTGGGCAGATGCCTGGGTGATTGTCTGCATGGCTTGTGAACGTGTGATAGGTCTCATGCTTTATGATGATCAGGAGTGTGAGTATGAATATACTGTTAAATCCACGTGTCGGTGCTTAGCTAGAGGCTTCTGGAAGGGTTTCCAGAGGGTTCCGAATGGTTTCTGAAGGGGGGCTCATACTCCGGAAGCAGGGGGACTAAAGGTTGCAGGTTTGGGATTGGAATCGGAATGGGAATGGAAAGACGGGAAGTGCCGGGGGTCTTAGGACTGTTCACGGTATAGAGTGGTATGAGTGGTTCGAGGTCACAGGGACTTGGCTTCAACTTATGTGTTGTGCCTTCCTCGATCGTCTGTCCCTAATTTCTGAAAGTCAGAAAGTTTCCCAGAACTGAATCGGAAACTACGATGCAGAATTAAGTCGATATTCATACTGGCAAATAGTCCAGTTGACTGATGACTTATATACATGTATCTAGTCTTGTACTATCTTTTGCTGAGTAAAGACAAGGGGGGGAAGAGAGTACAAGGGGCAATATTAAACGAAGAACAAGGGAGTGAGGTATGCAATGATCCTGTGCATCGTTTATTAAAGGAGCGGAACCTTGACTTTGGAATCTTCAGAGGTTCGGAAATGCAGAATCTCAGATTGATGTATCAGAATCTGGAAAGCGGTTAATCAGGCTTTGAGTGGTCGGAAAGGTCCCGTAAACAGTGCGGGTGGTTGTGGGGTTTAATGTGGGTTTATTTGGTGGCATGGGCCATAACAAAAAGGCTAAACCAACTGCTGGTTGCTCTACCTCTTGTGCTTTAACTTCAACCTGCAGCACTGACCTCGGATGACAATGGGCAAGTCTGATGCCCTATTGTACCATCTATACCATGGTTCAGGAATGGGCAACAATGGTGACCTGGTCTTGCTTTGGCCCAAGTTGTTCACAGTATGGACACTTGAAGGGCTTGCACTAGAAGGGGAGGAGTAAGAGATTATCCAAAATCTGAAGAAGTAATTTGCTGAGGGATCATTAGAGGATGAGGTCACAGAGGTGGTGTGGAAGTTATAAGAGGCAGGAGGAAAGTCATTGATTTCAGCTGAGTGGGCCAAGACCAATGGGTTTCTGACCTTTCCCAGGCAAGGCATATATCCCAGACATAAGGGACCTCTGATGATGGATCATAGCCCAGCACTAGAACTCTCAAGTAGCTGGCCACCTAGGCTACTGGAAGACCCTGGAACTTGTTTCCTGAAACTACTAGTGGCCCCATATGTCTTGGTACATTGGAAAATATACTAAGATGTGCAATTTGTGCCTATAGATGAAGGTCCAGAGAATGCCCTATTGGTTAACTCTAACTGCTGCATAATTAGACACAATAAGTGTGGATTTCATAGTAGAACTGCCCAACTCATGTGGGTATGATGCAGTGATGAATGTGGTAGACTTGGTCCCTAAGCAGGTGCATTTTATCCTGACCCACACAATGATAACAGCCACCAGGGTGGCACATCTCTTTCTGCTCCACATATGGAAGCTACATGGCCTGGCTAGGATAGTGGTATCTGACTGAGGAGTACAGTTCTCCTACAAATTCACCTGAGAACTCTACTCCCTGTTAGGGATTTGGCTGGCAGCCTCCACAGCCTACCACTCTCAGATGGATGGGCAAACTGAGAGAGTGAACCAGGAATTAGAGCAGTACCTCTGCCTCTTTGTTAATGAATGGCAGGATGACTGTGACAACCTTCTGCCCTTGGCTAAGTTCTAATACAACAACTACATCCACACTTTGACCCAAGAGACCCCATTTCTACTGGACACAGGCTGCTACCCATGCATGGGATTCAAGCTATGTCAATTCCTGTCTCACCTCAAGTTGGTAAACGAGTTCAAGGAGCAGATGGAAGGACAACTCTCCAAGGCAAAGATTGCCTTGGCAAAAGCAAAGGAGGACATGGTGACCTATTACAACCACCAATGCCAGCCAACACTGATATTCATGCCAGGAGACAAGGTATACCTCAACATGAGTGACATTCACACCAACTGACCATCAAAGAAGTTAACACATAGGCAGCTTGGCCCTAGCTCATTGAAGGGCAGGTCAGGACACACATGTACTGCCTCTGACTCCTAAAAGGCCTAAGCCACCTGCACCCTGTCCTCCTGGTCATGAAACTTATCCCAGTTGTACCAGCAGACCTAATCCCAGGCAGGTGTCAACCATCTCCCACCTCCACTGGTCTTACATGATGACAAAGAACACTTTGAGGTGGAACAAGTACTTGATAGCCAAATGAGAGCAAATCAGTTGTAGTTCCTCATCAAGTGGAAGGGTTATGGCTATGAAGAGAACTCTTGAGAAAATGAATATGATGTACAAGCTCCCAGCCTTGTCACCAATTTCTATCACCTGCACCCCAGTGCCCTCTGCTGAATTCACTCGATAACTGCATCCACCTTCAAGTTTTGCACACTGGTTCTTCCTGTTAGGATCAATGTGTCAGGGATACTGCATTTTAGAGAGGGGGTGATGTCAAGGGAACCCCTGAGATTAGGCCCCAACTGATGCCACACCAACTGAGATCCCTATCCACTGACTAAGATTTGTTTGGAACACACCTGTTTGGCATGACTGCCACACCAAATAACCATTATCACTGGCAGCCACTATCAGCTGCACCTTCAGCAGTCACTGGTGATACCAGTGCCTTAGCCCTACACCTGACCGATGTAGGGAATGATGCCTGATACAAAACTGAGCACCATGGCAACAGTACATATATAACTGTAGTTAGTGGGCAAAGGGTTCCTTAGAGTTTCTCTTTGGATCCCCCTTTGCCAGGTATACTAGTTATTGTGTATATAGGTGTTGAGCTAAAGCTTTGGATCCCCCTTTGCCAGTGTGCCACATGAAGGTAGAACACCTGCTTAGATTGCCCTTACACAGGCCTAGGGAGAAGGCCAGGGCTGGGTGGTGTCCCTCTGGTTTAGCTCCCAGCAAGAATGCCAGCAGTGCCCAAGTAGGTTGCCCTAACAGGTAGGTGGCCAGAGCTGTCCTACTACTAGGCCTCTCAGCAGGTGCTAAGTTCAGTACCAGAGAAGGGTTGTCCTTACACTCAACCCCTCATGTATATGTATGTTTTCATGTAATTTTGCAACTCCTATCTTGTGTAGCATATAAAATATGAAGTTAAAGTAAATACAAGTTGGCTGTTCAAGTCATACTCTAATTCTCTTAACACAAAAATAATAAAGGGAAATTCTATTGTAAAAAATCATCTAGGACTCTTAATTCATATACCAAGCACATACATACAGAAAATACCTATGAATGGTGAGGAGTACGGTGATCAAAGATCAAGAGCTGGAGCACCAGGATGGTCCCAGAGATGTGAAAACACTTAGAAACAACAAATATATGCAATAATGAGTGGAGCGGGACTTCTTAGCTACAGAGGACAATGGACATTCATCACATATTTAGAAAGATGTGATTTCTGAGCCATAGCCACATACTCCATGCTCTCATTCCAAGAGCTTCCTGATATGGGACAAACTTAGTAAACAAAGTGAATCTGTCATATACAAATAGCTAGAGACTTATACAGTAATGTTTAGTGACAAAAATACCTTCCAAAAATCATCGAGTTGACTCTGAAATACAAAGGCAGTCACCAGCACTGACTTCACATTACATGTGGTGTTACTCATCTCTAACCTTCGGAATACATTCTAAGTGAAATTCATTACAGATATACATAATATTCTGGAAAGTCTAACCGAGCACAAAATGATTCACCCATCACTCACATCTATTCCTCAACTACTTATCATTCTCTTCAGACTTACATCCTAACTTGGTTAATAATGTAACAAATATTTAGGCCTGGGGACGCGGTTCTCCTGGCAGTGGCCTTTATCTCGAAAGACTGTTGGAAAGGCGCAGTACCATTCGAGGCTCCACTGGATACAACATCACCGTAACTAGGTTGCGGGTTCTTTTTCCCTTGCCGTTATATAGCTACATTAGCAATCACAACACGTATAAAATATACCTAAGCAACTGCAACACCTGAGTCCGCTTGCTGAGCTTATGTATAC
>QLPI01000097.1:0-23074 GCA_003314275.1 Chroogomphus rutilus
GGGGTCGCGTCCGAGGATAATACAAGGACGGGGAGTCCCGAGGTGAAACGAACCGAGGAGTGTGGATGGCGGATGTGCCGAGCCGGGACCGGCGCACCAAGTGTTATGCAGGCAACGCGGGCACTTGGTCGTGGATATAAAATGATTGCTCGGTCGGCATTGCCGGCGGATGGGTCTCGGTACGTGGACTTGACATTACCCCACCCTCCTATTTCTTATTTATTCTTCCACTCCCTGTCCTTCCCCTTACCCGCGTACCCTTGGGACATTTACTAATCATTGTCACTTACTCGCTGCCCTATTGTTTTATATCTCAGCCACCCCTTATTGTTCTATTCTTTCCCATAATCTCACTCGTTTATTATCGATCATATTTCATTGTCTTACTTTCATATTGTTCTATTCTAGATTACTGTGGACAATACCTCCACATAGTCTTCATACCTTATTCTTTTCTCCATGTCTTATGCCACCCTTATTCCACATTCTGCCTCTCAGCCTATATAAGTAGCGAGTGCATGTACATAGTTCCTCAGTCTGAGTATCAACTAGGTTTACACCTCCCTACTCTCCTCCTTCTGTTCAGAAGTCCTTACTTGGGCTGACATTCTCAGCATCCTCTCGAGTATCTTTTCCGTTACAAGTTAGTGGCATGCACAGGAGGCAGGGCGCAACGCACGAGTATGTTGAAGCCAAGCCACCCTGACTGGCCTGTAGGACTTGGCCGGTTCTGACCGTACCATCGGTAGTACCGAGGCCTGACAATAATACATTAGGCTCACCTCCTCAGTAACTGTCAACCACTGAGGAGGAGTACATATGTGAATGATGTTTTACCTACATATGTATGCTTGAGCCAGCCCCTCAATGCTGGCTTGGTGAGGTGCCAAGTTGCTGGTCCCTTCCTAGGGAGCTGGCCACATGTGTTGTATCAAGCAGAAGCAACTTGAGGCTTGCAAGTGACTAATATACAGAGCGAAATGCAATAAAGTGAGAAAAAAAATAAAGATCAATTCTGCACAGGTTGACATTGAAATCACCAAAAAAAAAAAAAGATTGACACTCTCAGGGGTAGAGCACATATATGGACCCTACATTGCCCTCAAGCTCAATATATGCTGAGTTTTTGGTTAGCATCTTGACCTTAGGTCTCGGTAGACCCTTTGTGATGATATCTGCAACCATTTGATCTGTTAGGAGATATTTAATTCAAACTTTCTTCCCCTCTATCATGTCTAAAGTGAAATAGAGTTGCATATCAAATGTTTTGTTCTTAAATGCTGCTGATTACTGTAGGCTATAGTAATTGCAGATTGGTTGTTAGAACATAATTTTGTAAGATGTTTAATTGGCTGGAAAACTTGGCTGATAAATTGTTTCAGCCAAATTGCACCTTTGGTGGCATGTGTCAGTTGATGATAGTCCTACAATTTTCTGTTTATGGCAGCTCCTGTAGGGTGTATACAGTATCATGAGCTAAAAGTGAAGCTTGGACAGTAATGGAGAGCTAATTCTTCTAAGACTTCCACTGATTCAACCACAAAATATGAGTGAGATACCAGTTTTTTCTATACAATATCTGGTGATCAATTCCACCAGTCAAAGATTCATAATCATCTTGCAAACTATAGTTGTCATCAAAGACCAAGCGAGACTTTCAAATCAAGCTATTAGTTTGGCATGTGTCAAGTTATGAGGCTGTGCACATACATAATATAGGGAATGAGTCTCGAAGGCTAATTATATGAAGATCAATTAAAGAACTGGATATAATGGTCCGGGTTTTATTACATACATCAGCTGAAATCAAGGCATCAAAAATTGACTCAGGTTTGTGAGTCACTGTATCATGAGCCAGTGTCAAATACATGTACCAAATATCCGGTAACTTGGCACTACCGACCTAGCAGTCAGTTTATGTTCATGCACAAGTGACCAAGCTGCATGCAAGTCACTTGGAACACCAGTCTCGGATTGGCATATCCACCCTCCACATTCCTCATTCCCATCCTTTGTCTACTCTTCCTCATTTTACCAACCATTAATCCTACCCCGTCTGCTCCTTATTCCTCATCCTGCCTTACCTTGGGACATTCTGTCCTTGTGTTATCCTCGGCCATGGCCCCATTGTTTTATAATCAGTCATTCCCTATTGTCCCATCCTTGGCCACATCCCTATTATTCTATTTTCATTGTTCTATCCCCATTTACATTCATCTAGGCTTAGGCCCCTTTACCTTCCCTTCCTCTGTTAATTCCTCTACTCAGGACAACACCTTTGGCACTCTCTGAGTATCCCTTCTGTTCCAAATTGGTGGCATGCACAGGAAGTAGGGCACAACACATGAGTATGTTAAATCCAAACCCACTACTACTGGCCTGCAGGACTTTGCCACTCCTCGTCCAATCCCTCGGCATTACCAAAGCTTGACAGCTAGAAGGGAAGCTTGGGCAGTAATGGAGAGCTAATTCTTCTAAGACTTCCACTGATTCAACCACAAAATATAAGTGAGATACCAGCTTTGTCTATACAATATCTGGTGATCAATTCCACCAGTTGAAGATTCATAATCATCCTTCAAACCATGGTGGTCATCAAAGACCAAGTGAGACTTTCAAATCAAGCTATTGGTTTGGCATGTGTCAAGTAATGAGCCTATGCACATACCTAATATAGGGCATAAGGTAGAAGGCTAATTATAGGGAGATCAATCAAAGAACTGGATGTAGTGGTCCAGGTTTCATTATGTATGTCAGCTGACATTCCCAGAATAAAATTCATCTTGTAAATCAAAAGACTCAGAAAGCACAATAAACAGAAGAATTTTGTAGTTACAAGAATTGACCTGCTCAAAAGAGTCAAAATCAATGAATCTAAGATTATCAGGAAAAGATAGTGACTTGGGACAAAGAAATAAAACCCTTTGAGAGTGGTTTAAAGCATTCATTATGACTATGATAAAGGCAAGAGAGTGGGAAAATAGCTAGTGGATTACCAGTCAAACACACTCTCAATGCAAGAAAAACCTGACAGGGATCACCCAAGGTTTTCCATGCCTATGGGAACCTGGATATTAAACACATGTGTGATGGATGGCTGAACTGTATTGTGTTACTGGCTAAAAAGTGGGTGGAGATATGAAAGCATGTAGATCCAAGGATGGATACTCACATAGTCCCTTAAACATCCCAAACCCTACTGAGAGGGGTACTAACCTGGGAGATAAAGAATGTGAGCTGAGATACCAAGACATATTGTCTTGGCTCTGTACTTGATTCTGCTATGGTGGGATTAACTGGCTGGCGAAGTTAAAAATCCAGGCCAAACCTTTGGAGGTAATCAATAAAACATGTATTAGGGATCAAGGGAGCCTTGGCATTTATTGTGAAGCACCAGGAAAGTCATATTTAGGCCTATTAGTGGATATTTGAATAGAAAGGAGTATTTTAATTATCATCCTAGGGCTAATTATGAAAGAACAGTGGAGTACTAAGAGTCGACTGAATGTTTTTGTGCCTTTTAATGTTATGAAATGTTTTTATTATTTTTCTATCATTTTACTCTTAGCACTCAGAGATTCCCAACAGATGGGATAAGGGGGATGTAACTCTAATCTCATTAAATACCAGGTAGGGAAGGGTGCACACTCAGGATCTTTTCAGGGCTAGAGTTTTCAGTGGAAAAGGTGAATTGTCCCATTACTTCTAAAGTTGTGTAAAATTTTGACAGTGACCTGCAATAGAGTGTCAGCAGACTGCTTCTACCATGTGGAATAAGGATTACTTGTTTATGAAAACAACTTTTGTTGCTCCTCACATGCAATATGCTCTTCTAGATGTTTAAACATCCCCCACAGGCAACATGGTGTTGGACTATAAATTCTATGCTGGATTTTATTTTTTTGATCAAAATTGTCTTGGGTTTGCAAAGCATATATCTTGGAATTGGGCCGGTACATGATTGGTATGGTGTCAGCAAAGGAATGATGCAGGGTGAAACATGCTGTTGGGAAACCTTGTTCACTGCTAATACCATCCTGTATTGGCACATGGGGATCGCTCTGTGGCTCTCATTCCCCCACATAGTACGAAGTTAGTCATGGGGGACAACAGATGATTGATTTGTGTTTCACCAACAAAGACTCTGCTGAAGACATGCCCTGTCAATGCATGTCCATGTCTAGTGAATCCAAGCATGTAACCTAAAGGTGTCTTGTTATGGTTTGGCTGTTTTTGACCAGTCAGTTCATCCAATCCGGTCTATTTTAGACAATAAGTCCATTTTTGTTTGTTTGTGAGCAGTTGAGGTGTTTAGGTTGTCGTCTGTTTCTGACAAATCTGCAGGTGATAGATGCCTATATGGACTTATTGCCTAAAATGGACCAGATTGGACAACCAAATGACTGGTAAAAACAAACAGACCATAACAAGACACTATTAGGTTACACACTTGGATTTACTAGACACAGACATGCCTCGAAAGGCATGTCTTCAGCAGAGTCTTTGTTGGTGAGACACAATTCAATCGTCTGTTGTCCCCTACCACTCACTTCACCGTACCATGTGAGGGGATGAAAGCCACAGAGCAATCCCCATGTGCCAATACAGGATGACATTATCAGTGAACAAGGTTTCCCAAGAGCATGTTTCACCCTCCATCATGTCTTTGCTGACACCATACCAATCATGTACTGGCCCAATTCCAAGATATATGCTTTGCAAACCCAAGACAATTTTGTGGGAGCGAAGATCAAAAAAAATAAAATCTGGTATAGAATTTATAGGCCAACACCATGTTGCCTGTGGGGGATTTTCAAACATCTGGAGGGGTGTATTGCATGTGATGAGCAACAAAAGTTCTTCACATGAACAAGTAATCCTTATTCCACATGGCAGACAGCAGTCTGCTGATGCTCTACTGCAGGTTGCTTTATGCAACTTTAGGAGTGATAGGAAGACCTTTCCAATATTCATGACCACCCAGCAGACCTACATTATATTATATCGAGAAATGGTTTTCCATAGAATTTTCAACATGAAGCTCGTATATGGTCCCTGCTCGACCATGAGAGTGTCTCCCCCTTTTATGGTGTTGTACATCATTCAGATAACACACCTGGCATGGTTTCCCCATGGTACCCCAGCAGCAGTGCAGATGTTTATCTTCGAGATAATCCTGGTGCCAATCCTATGAAATTGGTAGCTCAATGTCGATGCCAGAGATCCACACAGTTAACTTTTGTTTAGATTTGGGAGATCACATTGGGTGTCCAGTATTTACATGGTCAGGGTATCATTAATGGTGATCTGAAGGTGGTGAGTGGATTCCTTCATGTTACACAGGCGCCAATCTAGCATTGCTGAAGGCTAACGTGATGGTCGACAACACTGGTCATGTCAAGTTGATTGATTTTGGTCTGTCACGACAGATTGATCCAGTTGCAGGTCTTTCGGGACTCAACCAGTCTGCCATGTCCTTCTCCATCCAGAGCCACCATAGATGATCTTACAATAACAGCTATGGATGATTATGCATCAAAGAAGATCTCGAAAATATCTTCAAGATGAAAGACTTAGGTGAAATTCACTGGCTTCTCAATCCAAATATCGAATGTGACAGATTGGCTAGTACTATTAGCTTCTCTCAAGAAGAATACACAGACAGGTTACTTGACTATTTAATTTACAAGACACAAAGATGCATATGACTCCCTTAGATCCAATGACCAAACTATCTAAAGAACCATGTCCAACTACCAATGCTGAGAAAAAAAGCATGGAGAAAATTTCATGCTGGCAGGCGATTGGATCACTCATGTGGGCAGCAGTAGCTACCCAGCCAGATATTTTGTTCACAATTTCTTTGCTATCACAGTTCTTAGAAAATCCAGGGAATGCTCACTGAAATACAGTCAAAAGAGTTTTTAAATATCTAAAGGAGGTTAATGAGAAAAAATTAGTCTTAGGGAGAAGCTGGGATGGCATTGTAGGATACTCAGATGCCCAATGGGCCTCAAAAGATCATCGACATTCTATTATGGCCTACATCTTTCAAATTGACTTGGGGAGCATCTCATGGAGCTGTCAAAAGCAGATGATTGTAGCACTTTCATCAGCCAAGGCAGAGTTTAGTGCATTGACTCATGCCACAAATGAGGTGATTTGGCTGAAACAGTTCATCAGCAAAGTTTTTCAACCAATAAAGAATACTGTCAAGTCTGTAGTTAGGGGTGGTGTTATAGCCCATGCCTTCAACAACCCACACCAACCCCCACAACCACCCTCCCCTATTCCGAGACCTTTCCGACCGAAAGGACGAAGGACCGTTTTCCGTAATCTCCGTCCCCGACAAGTCCGACCGAGAATCCGCGTTCCCGCTTCCGTTTCCGTCATGACCGAAACACCATCCCCGAGTCCGTCTCCGACCGAAGACTCAATACTTTGATAACCGACGCGCAGGACCATTGCGTACCTCACTCCCTTGTTCTCTCTTTTATATCGACCCCTTGTACTCTCCTTTCCCTTGTTTTATGACCGGCAAAGATAATACAAGGATAGTCATATGTATATAGTCTCCCAGTCGACTGGACTGTTTGCTAGTATGAATATCATCTTAGTCCACCTAGTTCCGACTCACTCCGGTGAATTTCCGTCTCCTCTCCGAAATTAGGGACAGACGATCGAGGAGGGCGCAACACATAAGTTGAAGCCAAGTCCCTTCGACCTCGAACCTCTCAGCGACCGGATTGAACCATTCCGCGACCTACCCTGAATCCCCGGCGCCTCCGTTCTCCGTCCGTAGTCCTTCCGATCCCGTTTTCAGCCTTTGGCCCCGTTACGGACCTTCGCGCTAACCCGGATAACCCTTTCGGAAGTACTAGCTAAGCGCCTGACACGCGGACTTAACAGGTGGAAGATAGGGTTTCCTGGGGTTTTCCCATGCTATTATATTGGAGAGTTGGCAGGAGAATAGGGGAATAATTCCCTGAGATTTACTGTGAATTTATCTATATTTATTGATAGATAAAATATTGCTCTATAACAATTCTACTGGGAGCTCAGTCCCAGGTTTGGCCTCTGCTTAGGTGCCATACCGGGAAACTGGCCTGGGTGCCAAAGCGTTGGTTTATATATTTGTGGTCCTCCCACAAGTTAAATATAATATGTAGTGATGGATAATATTATATAATGTTGGAAACCCAACTATACCCCAGCCTTACTGTACGATGAGTTACTGGAGTTCTAGTCCCAAGGAGGAAAAGTATGCACTCAGAGCTTAACCTTTGGTTCAGCATGAGTGAAAGATATTTCAGTATAGCCCAATGGCTAGTGTGATGGGGGGAGAACTATTGTTATAATTTCTTTTGGTTACTGTTCTACACTAAATATCTCTTGTATTTATATGAAATAGAGAATGATTGGTAAGACAAAAACTTCACGGAGTGAAGTTTAGAAGCTGGCCTAATGTGGCCATATGCGCGGTACACCTGCATATATGTGGTGGAAACTATATAGGGAAAACTTCACAGGGGGGAAGTTGGAAATAGAATAGAATAGGAGATAGACTGAATAGAAAACCACATGCCAGTATATCCCCTTCCCAACAAGTCCAAAGGATGTGAGCCGGCCCTTGGGGTAGGTATGGGGCCAGGTAGACAGTGTGGAGTAAAACCCACTCCCAAAATCATGGGAATATTAACATAGATGATTGTTAAGATCACATATCAGGCGCTTAGCTAGTGCTTCTGGGATTGTTTCCGAGGTTTCCAATAGGCCTCCGGAAGTCCTTGTTCCTGAAGTATTTGGAGATTGGAGGTTGGTTCGGACGGAAGTGTGGAAGGACGGAAGCGCCAGGGTTTTGGACTGTTCACGGTATTTAGGTAGATCGACTAGTCGTTCAAGTGGTACGAGGTCACAGAGACTGGCTTCAACTTATGTGTTGCGCCCTCCTCGATCATCTGTCCCTAATTTCAGAAAGTCGGAAAGTTATCGGAACTGAATTGGAACTATGATGCAGAACTAATTTGATATTCGTACTGGCGAATAGTCCAGTCGACTAGTGTCTTATATACATGTATCTATCCTTGTACTATCTTGTGCCAAGTAAAGACAAGGGGACGGAAAAATACAAGGGGGCTAATGGGGGTGAAAACAAGGGGCGAGGTACACGTTGATCTTCAGGTTGTTTATGTGTGGAACCTTGATTTCCGGAGTTGTGGAAAGTGTCGGGATCAGACGTCGTGGTTTTCCGGTCAGGTCATGGAAGGTCTGTTTCGGGGAGTGGTCAGAGTCGGTTCATAACAGTATCCCCCCTTCAGGGCCGAGCCCTTGAGGTCCTATGCCTGTTGGAGCGGTGATTAAGGTGGATATGATCATGGGAGTGTTTGAGGGCACCTTGTAGCTCATAGGCACCGGTATCCATTTGCCTATAAAAGGGGGTTCCTCAGGGTTTGCGGGCTTCCCACCAATGGATGACACAAGTTTGCAATGGACGGAAAGTTCTGGGGCTTCCTCCCGATCTTTCCTGAATGGGGGGTCCCCGGTGGTTTCCTGGGCGGACCTGGAAAGGGCCATGTGGCATCTGAGGAGTATTGAGGATGAACTGGCGATCCTTTGGGCTCGTGCTAATGGAGATGATTTTCCTTCCAGTGAGCGGGTTCCTTGGACATTCCTCTTCCTAGATAACCTCTTCTTCTTTTGTAAGGGCCTGGTCAAGTCCCCATCCCTCAACCTCCCAGAAGCATTTCCAGTGGTCGCTCCGAGTGGGAGCCCTTCCTTAATAGCCTTGAGACCCGGTTGTTGGCCCAGCGGGCTCGACACCTGGGACTTGTGACCGCATCTGCCGATGTGCCTGGTAGACTGCTGTCAGAGCCAGAGGATCCAGGTGCTCTCGATCGGAATTCTGCATTTGTTGCTCTTCTGGACCAGGTCTGAGAGGAGGCAGTCCAGTCCCGGGGTGCTTTGGAGGCGGCTGGGGGCCGTTTGGACATTTTAGAGGTAGCTGGGGGTCATTTGGACATTTTGGCGTCGACGACGGAAAATCGTCCGGAGGAGATGGTGTGGATCGTGCATCTTTTGTCCCTTTTGTCGTCGGTAGTTGAGGGTCGGGTGGAGTCTGGGTTGGGCATGCCACCAGCAGGATCCATGGTTCCCAATGATAGCGAAGTGTCTGGGGGTCCTGTCCTCTAATATGCGTCTAGCTCGAATGATTAAATGGCTTTATTGTTCGATAAATTATGGTGTCTGGCCGGTAGTGTTTTCCTCTATGGGCCCAGTTTGAGTGGGTATGTGCGGTGAAAGTTAGAGACTACTTCCATAGCATGTACCAACTCCATTGCGGGAAGCCAAGAGGTTTCTTCTTCCGTTCCTTCGTACCTGGCCCACCTAACTAGGTATCTGAGTTGACAGCCATGGCATCGGTCGATTTTTGAATCCAGGATTTCCGCTATTACGTATTCCAGCTCCCCGTCAATTTTGACTGGTGGTTGAGGAGGTATCTTTCGACTGGGGAAGGTGTTGGGGGTTGACAGTTCTAGCATGGATATGTGGAAAACAGGGTGGATTGACCGCATGTTTTTCGGGAGACGGAGGGTGTAGGATACTGGTCCCACCTGAGCTATGACTTTGTAAGGGCCTAGGTATTTCTTGAATAATTTCTGGGATGGTCTCGTGGTCTGGATATTGTCCGACTTGAGGAAGATTTGATCTCCGATCTTGATTTCCGGTGCTTAGGCACGGCGTCGATCTGCGGAGGCGGCGTATCATTGTTGGGCGGCAGCTATGTTTTTGCAGAGTTCCTGGTGTAGCTCGTCTAGATTTACCACAAAGTCACATGCCCTGGAGGAAGCTAGGTCTCGCTCGGGGTGGAAGGTGATGTCCGGGTGGTATCCTTTATTGGCGAAGAAGGGAGAGATACCGGTTGTGGCATTGGGGGTGTTGTTTTAGGCAAACTCTGCGATTGGGAGGAGGTCCGCCCAGTTGTCCTGCTGGTAACTGCAGTATACCTGGAGGTACTGCTCCAGGGTTTGGTTCATTCATTCCGTCTGGCCGTCGCCCTCTGGATGGTAACCAGAGGTGAAGTGCAGTTTCATATCCAGGGCCTTTCCCAGGGACCTGAAGAAGGAGGATATGAACTCCATTCTGTGGTCCAAAGTGATATGTGATGGCACCCCGTGTTTGGAGAACATATGGACAGTTTGGCCAGGATGGGGGCCATGATGGTGTCATGGGTGGGGATGAAGATGGGCTGTTTACTGAGTTGATCCACAATGAAGAGGATGGAGTCAAAACTGGCCGATGGGGGTAGCTTTTCGATGAAGTCCATTGAGATGGAGTTCCATGGTCATGTGGGGACTGGCAGCTGCTTCAAGAGGCTGTATGGTTGATGTCTTTGTGATTTGGTGTGCATGCACATCGTGCAGGATTTGACGTAGGACTTGATGGTTTTTTGGAGTTCGGGCCAG
This sequence comes from Chroogomphus rutilus, assembly GCA_003314275.1. Classification (NCBI taxonomy): domain Eukaryota; kingdom Fungi; phylum Basidiomycota; class Agaricomycetes; order Boletales; family Gomphidiaceae; genus Chroogomphus; species Chroogomphus rutilus. The sequence continues at coordinate 10,464 of QLPI01000097.1, forward strand.
ATGTATTCCTGTCTAACAAGGTCTAGTGTTCGGTTTTGCCCAAAGTGTCCAGAAATGGGGTGGTTGTGCTTGTTCTGTAGGACCCATAGGCGAAGATCTCCACTGTTGGGCATGTAGATGCATTGGTTAAGGAGGAGGAGGCCATCTGGTGAGGCTGACCATTTCCTGTCGGGGTTGTCGAACTTTCCCAATGTTTCCACGTCACTCCAGGTTGCTGTGTGGATGTCATTATGAAGCCATTCCATGTCCATTATCACGACTGCTCGGAGCATAGGGAAGTATAGTGATGTAGCCCAAAGGGATGAAACCAGTTGTTCCATGGTGAATACAGGTCGAAGGTTGTGGGGGTTGACTGTGGTGTAGCTGTTTCCTCCCTGCTTTGGATAGACGTCCCACCATCTAGTCAGTGCATCCGGTTTGGCTCCGAGGCATCCGGGGCGGAAGCAGATGGTCATGTTGAACTGTGAGAGGAATTCCGACCAACAGACCTGCCGGTGGGTGAGGAGCTTGGTTGTTGAGAAGTATTCCAGGTTTTTATGGTCCGTGACTATGTCAACAGGGTTGGGGGACCCTTCCAGGTAGTGTCGCCAAGTTTTGAAGGCCTTGTAGATCGCGAGCAGCTCCTTATTGTGCATGTCATAGTTTAGTTCTGGTGGTGTGAACGTCCGAGAGTGGAAAGCAATTGGATGTATGTCATTGTCCATGGGGGAGACTGATGATAAGATGGCTGCGAGAGCGTAGTTGGAAGCGTCCGTCTGAACGATGAGATGGGAACCAGGAATCCATTGGCTCAACACAGGGGCCGTTGTAAAGGCTTTTTTGAGGGTTTCGAAGGATGTCCTGCAGCTATCGGTGAAATTCCATGGCGTGTCTTTCCGTGTCAAATGGGTTAGCGGGATCGTGATGTCGGAGTAGTTGGAGATGAAGTGTCTTTAGAAGTTTGTGAATCTGAGGAAAGACTGTACGTCCTTCACTTTGCATGGTTCTGGCCAATCCTGAATTACTTTGATCTTATCATTAGCCATGGTGAGGCCATTCGGGGACAGGATGTATCCTAAGTATTCCATGGTGTCGGCGTGAAACTGGCATTTGTCAGTGCAGGCATAGAGGTGATTTTTTCGGAGTCACTTCAACACTTTGCGTACATGTTTCCTATGTTCTTCGAGGTTGTCAGAGTGTACTAAGATGTCATCCAAGTAGACCAGCACTGATACATCGAGTAGGTCGGAGAAGATGTCATTCATGAGGCGTTGGAAGGCTGCCGGGGAGTTGCTTAGTCCAAAGGGCATAATGCACCATTTGAAGAATCTGTATCGGGTGTGAAAAGCGGTCTTCCATTCATCACCTTCTCGAATGCAGACGAGATGATAGGTGTGTCGCAGATATATCTTTGTGAAGATCCTGGCCTTGCGGGGTCTGTCGAGTAGGTCTGAAATGCAGGGTAATGGGTACCGGTCCTTTTTCATGATTTTGTTGAGTCCTCTGAAGTCGACACATAGTCGGAGGGAACCGTCTTTTTTCCTGGCAAATAGGACGGGTACTCCGCCTGGTGATCAGGATGGGCAGATAAAACCCATGGATACATGTTTGTCTATGAATTCTTGCAGTGATTTTAGTTCACTTTTGGACAGGGAGTAGATCGGGCCAAAGGGAGGAGAGGTTCCCTCATTGAGCTCTATTCTTAAGTCGTATGGCCGGTGTGGGGCCAAGGTGTTGGCTCATTTTTTACTGAAGACATCCTTGAACTCATGATATTTGCCTGGAACATTGGTTAGGTCTATGGGACCGTCTTTATTCTTATCCAGATCGGAAAGGAGAAGCTGGAAGGTTTGGGTTCCTTCCATCTTGGAGATGTGGGAGAATGCTGCCATGTTGACCAGTGCAACTTTAGATGCGACAAGCATTTTTTTCAGAGGGTCGGAAGGACGTCGTGTGGGGGTTATGGGTTCTGGTGGTTTTGGGGGGTCGGATGGTGATGGAGTTTTGAACGATATACTACCCAATGCCCAATCAATCGACAGATTGAAGCGGGTGAGCCAGTTGTGTCCTAGTACTACCGAGCAACTTGAGTCTAACAGAGTTTCGAAGAAAGTTACAGAGAGTTATTCCCCTTGGGGAAACCGGATCGGGAGTTTGACGGTTTTGCATATCGAAGAGTTTGAGGAGCCGTCGAAGAGTCTCAGTGGGATTGGTGTTATGTAGTAGTGCTGGAGGTTGTGTCTCAATACCAGTTCTGAACCAAGGAAGCAGTGTGTTGACCCTGAGTCAACGAGGGTCTTCAGGCTGTGGCCTGGCAGGGAGTCAAAGGTCAGGTGAACGGTCAGCGAATTGAGGCTTGAGAGGGTGGATTCATTGAGCCTAAGCTCTGTCGGTGTGTTGATGGTCATAATGTCTTCCATGGTCAGGCCTGGGGTCTTCTCGACTCTCTTTGCAGTAGTGCGTTCCATGGCAGCTGTGGAGGAGGGTTTAGGGCAATCCTTTGCTACGTGACCTTCCTTTCCACAAAAAAAGTAGAGGTCATTTTTGAGACAGTGCTGTCGTTCTTGCACGGTGAGTTTCCCGTCCCTGCCGAGTTTGGGCGAGTGTTGGTTGTCCAACATCTGGTTTACTTCTCTGTCGGTTTCTGATTTCCATTCCCAGTATCAGGCGTCAATGGACTGCGATAGAAGACGGAGTTGTGTTAGGGAAGGAGGTTTCCCTACCCTAGATATCTCGTCCTTGATCCTTCTGGGGAGCCCCTTGTAATATTGGTGGTGGAGAGCCGAGTCGTCCCAGCGTGTGCAGGTGGTGAGATGATTGAATTCAACCATGTAGTTTGTGATGCATTGGTCATTGTGCAGGTGGAGTTTCTTGAGGTCAGTTTCAGCCTCTCCTTCCGGGTCGTGGGGGCCAAAATTGTTTTTCAGCTCGGAGACAAATTTGTTGTGGTTGTGGAACCTGGAGGGTTCATCATGATTGGTGAGAGCTGGCTCAAACCAGTCCAGGGTGGTCCCGGTCAGGTATGACAAGGTATAGGTCACCTTGAAGCTATCGGAACTAAAGTCATCAGGGCAATCTCAGAAGATCAGGTTGCATTGTACTAGAAAGGCTTGTAGCTTCCTTGGGTTGGACCCATTGAAGGGATCCGGGCTCCGGATTTGTGTGGGAGGTGTCGCTTTCTTGGAGATGGAGAGGCTGTTTGCTAACAATGTGATTGCTCTGATGAGGTTTGTCACATTACTAGGGTGATCCAGGGGGTTCTGAGGTGTGGGGTTTTTGGATCCAATGGGTGGTGGGTTCCAAGAAACGGGTGCGCAATAGAGGAAGGGTCTAGTGAGGCTTTGTAGGAGTTGGGCCCGAGTCTTGTCTCTCATGACGATCAGGATTGTGAGTACGAATATACTGTTAAGATCGTGTATTAGGCACTTAGCTAGTGCTTCTGGGATTGTTTCCGAGGTTTCCAATAGGCCTCCGGAAGTCCTTGTTCCTGAAGTATTCAGAAATCGGAGGTCGGTTCGGACAGAAGCGCCGGGGTTTCGGACTGTTCATGGTATTTAGGTAGATTGACTAGTCATTCGAGTGGTATGAGGTCGCCCTCCTCTATCATCTGTCCCTAATTTCAGAAACTCGGAAAGTTACTGGAACTGAATCGGAACTATGATGCAGAACTAATTCGATATTAATACTGGCAAATAGTCCAGTCGACTAGTGTCTTATATACATGTATCTATCCTTGTACTATCTTGTGCCAAGTAAAGACAAGGGGACGGAAAAATACAAGGGGGCTAATGGGTGTCAAGTACACGTACTGAGGTCCCAGTTATTCGGCAGTGCCCACCGAGCAGCCATTCTACGTCCACGTACAAGTGTCCACGCTGCATGCACGTCACTTGGTACACCGTTCTAGGCTTGGCACGTCCACCATTCCTCGATCCGCTTCACCTCGGGACCTCTTGTCCTTGTTCTATCTTCATGCGCAACCCTTGTTTTATAGTCATGCACTCTCTATTGTCCTGTCCTTGACCCATTCCCTATTATCCTATCCTTTATTGTTTTATCCCAGTTTACATTCCTTGTTCTAATCTTATGCATTGTGGACAATAACCGCGTGCTCTGCATACTTGTTGTCCTACATTCCTTATTCCACATGTCGCTCCTTAAACCTATATAAGTAGGACATGCATGTACATATTTCCTCATTCTGGGTATTGACTAGGCTTAGGCCCTTCTACCTTCTTCCTCTCTGTTAAGTCCTCGACTCGGGCCGGCATCACCAGCATCCTCCCGAGTATCTGTCTGTTGCAAATCGGTGGCACACACGGCAAGTAGGGTGCAACACATGAGTATGTTGAAGCCAATGCCACTACTCTTGGCCTCCAGGACTTGGCCATAGTCCACCCGCCCCTTTGACAGTACCCTCGGCAGTACCAAAGTCCGTCAGTACCCGAACCCTGACAATGGGGGTGAAAACAAGGGCCGAGGTATGCGTCGATCTTAAGGTTGTTTACGTGCGGAACCTTGATTTCCAGAGTTGTGGAAAGTGTCGGGATCGGACGTCATGGTTTTCCGGTCGGGTCACAGAAGGTCTGTTTTGGGGAGTGGTCAGAGTTGGTTCATAACAATGATGTATAGAACTTCCGTGTGAAGTTGAATCTTGATAGGGTAATGGTTGGGGGAGATATTGGAGTTTTGGTGTAGAGGATATATATAAAATGACTCAATAGTCCCTGGTTCTAACAAAGTCCACGATACTGAGCTCTGGTTCACTAGGCAACACCAACCAACTGACCCTTACCCATATCATACCTCACTAAGTATGTGGTCTTGGCTCAGTACATTTGGTACATTATCTGGATCACTCCTCTCATCTCATCCCCTCTATCCTCTACTATTCTCTCATTCCCCATCCATTCCCTTCCCCATTTTCCCTTGGGACATTCATTATTCATTTATTATTCAGTCATGGCCCTATTGTTTTATCTTTGCATTGTCTATTGTTCTATTCTCATCCACTCTCTCATTATTTTATTCTCAGCCATATTTCATTATTCTATTCTCGCTTACATTTCTTATTATATTCTTGATCACTGTGGACAATACCTCCACATGATTCTTCATACCTTATTGTTCTCCATTCCATATACCACCCTGTTCTACATCTTGCTTCTTAACCTATATAAGTAGCGGATGTATGTAGATAGTTCCTCACTCTGAATATCGACTTGGTTTACCTCCTCTCATCTTCCCTCCTTTAGTTTAAAGTCCCTTATTCATGCTGACACTCTTGGTATCCTCCCAGGTCTTTCTTCAATCCAAATTAGTAGCATGCACGGAAGAGCAGGACGCAATGCATGAGCACATTGAAGCCAAAGCCACCCCAACCTGTCTGCAGGACTTGACCAACTCCCATCTGCAACATTGGCATTACTGAGACTTACCAAATCCAATAAAAATTTATTCTGATAACTGATCAGCTATTACTATAGCCTACAGTATTCAGCAGCATTCAAGGACCAAACACCTTGATATTCAACTCTATTTCATCTGAGACACAATAGAAGAGAAGAAATTTTGAAGAAAATATCTTCCCACCGATCAAATAGTCACAGACACCCTTACAAAAGGTCTACCTGGACCTAGAATGAAGATTCTCACCAAAAAACTTGGCATATATTGAGCTTGAGGGGGTGTGTAGGGTGTATATGTATACCTCACCCCTGAGAGGTCAATCTGCAATATATTCTCATTTTTGGTTGATTTTGGTGTCAACCTGTGTGCTTTTCAATTTAAAAAATTTCAATATTTTATTTGTATTTTTACTCTCAAAACTGAGCGAGTTATTTCTTATCTATGTTGTATATTACTGAAACGTGCTTGCTCTCCCACAACACAAGACACATGGCCGGCTCCCTGGGAAGGGACTGGTAGGTTGGCTCCATACCAAGTGATGGCTTAGGGGCTGGCTCAGGGATATGTGCAGGTGAAACACCACCCATGTATGCCCTCCTCCTCAGTGGTTGATACACACTGGCGAGAATAACTATTTAGATTGTCCTAATAAATTCTCTGAACCACTGCACAAGTTGCTCATAATCCTACAGCATCCACCTTTCCCATGCTTCAACCTGGCCTATGGTGAAGTTGAAACACAATAGATATAGGGACCACTGGGCCTGTCTCTAGTTCAGTTTTTTGGAGGCCCAGAAGTACTCTATGTTCTTATAGTCTGTCCAAATCTTGAAACAGTGTTGAGCCCCTCTAAGAAATGCTGTCACTTCTCAAACACCCTCATAATAGCTAACATCTCCTTGTCATGGATCTTGTAGTTTCTCTTCACTGGGCTGAGGCTCTTTGAGAAGAAGGCAATAGAAAGCCACATATTATCCTTGGGCAACTGTTGTGAGATGGTGGCTCCTATAGCAAAGTCCAAGGCATTGACCTCTACTTGGTAGGCCCTAGTGTTGTCTGAGAAGGTGATCAGATCTTTGAGTTTTTGAAAAGCCCTGTCTTTAGCCTTGTCCCACTTCCATATGTCTCCCTTGTTGGTAAGGTCAAAGAGAGGGTTGGTGTGGAGTGAGAAGCCCTGTATGAACTGTTGGTAGAAGTTGGCAAATCCTTAGAATGATTGGACCTCCTTCCAGCTTGTGGGGGTTGGCCACTTGGTCACTCCTTTCAGCTTCACTGGGTCTATCTCTATCCTCCCCTTAAAGATGATGAAACCTAAGTACTCAATCTGTGTTTGCTTGAACTCACACTTCTCCTTCCACAGGTAGAGTTTATACTCTTAAAGCCACTCCAACACTTGCCATGTAACTGATGGGATTATGAGCAAATACAGTAGGATAGAAGAATTCTTTAGGCAGCTAATTTAATTATCTCCTCAGTATAGTCAATAACTGAGATGTATATTCGAAAATATACCTAATTTAATTATCTTACAAAAGAAATAAGAGAAGAATTAGCCCTGAGGCTTTGTACATAATATTATACAACTCACCTCCTCAGTATAGTCAATAACTGAGGAGGGAGGCTTTGCGCGGGTCGTGTCTCACCCGCATATACCTTGCAGCCAGCCCTTGACCCTATCGAAGGTTTGAGCCAGGCTGCCGGTTCCAAATCCAGGGAGCTGGCCACGCTAGTCGCGTTGTGCGTGGACAAGCGCCCATAAGTATCGTACATAGTAGAACACGAATAGCTTCCTCAATAATGAGGATAAAAATACAAAGAAAATTGAGAAAAATAAAGAATTCAAAAGCGCACTGAATAGTACCGAAATCGATATGTTAATACAATATATTGAGATTGCTCTCTCAGGGGTGAATGCAAGTTTGCACCCAACAGTAACTGCTTGGTGCTTGGCACATGTCTTGGAATAGATAAGGATGTTATCAATGTAAATGCATACCACCCCTTCCATGATGAGATCTTGGAAAATATCATTGATCATCATCTGGAAGGTAGCTGGGCTATTGGTGAGCCCAAAAAACATTACTAGCAGCTCGATCAATCCTTGGTTTGTCTGAAATACTACCTTCCACTCATCACCCTCCTTGATCCACACATTGTTGTAGCCCCACCAAATGTTTGACTTCATGAAGTACCTAACCCCCTTGAGCTGGTTGACTAGCTTGGGAATGAGCAGGATCAGATACCAGTTCTTCACCATCATGGAATTCAATTGTTGGTAGTCCTATATGAGGTGCAGGAACCCATCCTTTTTCTTAATAAAGAAGACCAGAGAAGCCATGGGTGACTTTGATGGTTGGATGTGCCCCATCTGGAGGTTCTCTTAGATGAAGACATCTGACTTGACCTGCTCTAGGAGGGTCATTAGGTATACCTTATAGTTTGCAGGGCTTGAGCCAGGTTCCAGTTCAATCACATGGTCCAAGATCTTCCTCCCTGGGAGCTCATCAAAGGACTCTTTTGCAAACATTCTTTTTACTCTCAGAGGTAGTCAGGAACTTCTATCTTAGCTCAAGTATTCTTTTAGTAGACTTTGGCCAGGCATTGTGAGATGGTCTGGGTGGCTCATATGTACTCCAATTCTGGTGGCAGCATCACACACATCAACCTTTCTCCTTCCTCTAGCTTATCCCACACATCCTCACGTGTCAGGTCACCCCACTCTCTCCCCTCCGCTACATCACCTTCCTCCTCAGGAAGCACTGGCAATGGGCCTGCTTGGCACATCTAAACGTGCCATTCCAGCTTTCAAATCTCTTTCTGCTCCTCCTCAATGTTGGTAATGCATGTGTGACACTTAGCGGGACATTGACTCATCTTAACCTTCTGGGTCTGCCAGTCAATCTCCAGGTAGTGCTCTTCTAACCAGGTCAAACCAAGGATGATATCTTGTTTTCCCAGCTTGGTAACTGCAAATGTGGTCCATTCCATGTGACCATCTACTCAAAGGATTACATCTACAATTTCTTGAATGGATCCTGCTTCATTTGGGGACCTGTCTACATTGTATACCAGGATTGGTGTTTGGAGCTTTTGAGTAGTGAGTTGGTGGTGTTCCACATACCCTTGGTTCATGAACTGACTGACATGTGGCCCCATAGTCTATGAAGACTGGTCCCAAATTCACTTCAGCAGTGTCAGTTTTTGAATCTCCACCTTGATGACTAGTGACTTCTGCATCAGGGAGGCCACTATGATGTATCTCCTCAGAAGCCACCTTTCCCATCGTTTGAGATGCACTCAAGATGGTTTTGGGGGGGCTCTGTTTTTGGTGTGACTTCTTGTGATTGCTGGGTCTGGGATATTGGAACGGGGGTTGTTTCATTGTTATGCTCCAAGACAGAGAACCAATTATGTACAGGTAGCGGAGCATACAATTCACCCACTGTGGTTTCCAAAACCCTCTTCTTCCTCCATCACACCCTCTTCCTCCATGCTGGCTCATGCTGGGCTGGTGTCTCCGGACCTCAGGCTGTTGCTATTTCTATCAATGTCAGCAGTTTGGGTAGGAGCTCCACCTTCTCTTCCACACTCATGGTCTGAATGTCAAAGGACAGGGGACATTCTTGAGAATAATATCCCATCCCTTTACATTGGTAACAAGTCACCAGTGAACTCCCTCTAGCCCAGGCTCTGTCCACTTCTATAGGGGTGGATCCTTCCTTCTGGGGTGCGATAGGCACCACCATGAAATACATGATGCTGGGGTTCTGGGTTGCATGTCCTGGCTGCCTTGGTAGACACAATAAAACCTTCAGGAGCATCATCATAGGTTAGGGGGCCAATCATATGGGGTTCCTGTTGGTTTCTATGAATGCCTCATTTGCCTCCCAATCTCTGGATACTGTCAGGCATCGGTAATGCTGATGATACCGTTGGGAGTTGGTCCAGTCCTGGAGACTGATTGGGATGGCTTGGCTTCAACATACTCGTGCATTGCACCCTACCTTCCATGTGTGCCACTGACTTCAGACAGGGGAGATGCCCATGAGGGTGTCAAGAATGCCAAAGGTGTCAGCCCAAGGAAGGACTTTAGAGAGAGAATGAGGGGGCTTGCATTAAGTTGATATCCGGAATGAGGAAGTATGTACATGCACGCACTACTTATATAGGTTAAGAAGCAAGATGTGGAATAAGGAATGTAGAACAATAATTTATGCAGAGCATGTCGGGGCATTGTCCACAATGATCAAGAATAGAATGAAGAAATGTAAGCAAGAATAGAACAATGAAGATAGGATAATAGAAATGTGGCCAAGAATAAAACAATAAGGAGTGACTGACTATAAAACAATGGGGTCATAGCCAAGGATAAAACAAGGGCAAGATATCTGGAAGTAGGACGGGTTAGGGAACAGGAGTAGATGGGTAGGATTAATGGATGGTGCATAAGGAAGGAGTGGATGGGGATTGTGAATGAGGGATGTGTGTGGTGGATGTGCCAAGCCAAGACTGAAGTGTTAAGTGACTGACATGTGGCTGGGTCACTTGCATGTGGAATTAGATTGATCATTCGGTTGGCACTACCAAGGTAACAGGTGCTTGGTACATGCACTTGACAGCTACCCTCCAAGCCACCTGATACCACTCTTCTGGATTGCCAAGGCCAGGGCCTCCATAACCAAGAAATGCCACTTTGGTCTGTATTCCTGGGTCAAGATCTTTTTGGAATTTGATCATGGTCATTTTATCATTGTGATACTCAGCCAAGTCTACTAGCTCTATGAATCGGTCAATGTATTCCTCCACTGAACCCTTGTACCAGCCTGTTCCTTCAAGTCAGGTCGAGGCCGAGAGCTGTTGGTTTTTAGGGCAGAGGTGTTCTACCAGGTCACTCTCAAAGGCCTTCCAGTTTAGGTAGCAAGGGTGTCCTATTCTCTTGCTTTGTAGGATCTTGTCAGCCGAATGAGCCGCTCATCCCAACTTGAAGTATAACAGGGCCCAGTGGATACAGGCTTGGTCATTGGAGAATTGCTCACTGTCAGGAACCGTACGCCAGCATGCCTGACTATTCATTTCAGCCTACTCAGCCCAACTCCACTCTCGCTTGCTATTCAACAATACACCCTCAGCCCACGGACTATATGCACCTCGTGTATCCGTCTTGGCATCACATGCTCCTGTCAATTCACTCCACTCATTTATGTCACGCTCGATATGCTCGCTATTCCATTCCGTCTTCATTTATGTTTAATATCCTTTCATTTACATTCCGTTCCATTTTCATTTATTTGCAATTCCACTCAGTCTCTTATATCTGCTCCGCTATTACGTTCCTTAGGGTAACTCCATTGGGAATTGGAGTGACACATCACTCCCCAATGTCATGGAGGAGATCATTATTTGGGATGTAGTATTTCTGTTCTCGCTTTGCACGATCCTCGGCTTTCTCATTCTATTATAGGAATCTATTTGACTCCTAGTAGATTAGAAAGTAGTATAAAAGATCTTGTACTCAGTAGTTCAGACTTCAGTCAGATAATCAACCTTGATTTAGACTAAGGTTCTTCTGTTCATTTTTGTCTGTCTTGCCTTTACAAAATTGGGGACCGTGCGGTCTAGTGGGCACAACACATAACGTTGAAGCCAAGCCCCATTCAGAACCTTGCCATTGCCTCACCTTTGGGAGATTATTAATATTACAATTACGTCCTTTTTCTACATCGTAATAGTATTATCTGACTTCCACACTTGATCGCACTTCATCTTCGCATATCACGACCATTATGAATACCTGATCCACTACTCGCAGTTTACCTTTCATCGTAGAAGTCCCAAGTCAGTTGCAGGACATTTCCTCACTTTGATGGCTGTCAGAACAACCTTCAATTCGCAAAGCTGGCCCGTGGGGAGGGAACGCTCCTCCTGAACTCGAGGATGATGACGAAGAAAACCCAATCAACGACAACGACAATGACAAGCCAAATCCAAACCCTGTCCAAGTTGCAAATCTGAACCCCACTCATGTCTCTAATCCTAATCCAACTCTTAATTCCAATCCGACTCTTAATTCCTCTTCTAGTTCAGACAAAATTGTCAAGGCACTCGTCGATCAATTAGCCCAACAGCCCACTAGATCTAATCCCAACCCTGGTTATCATGCCAAGGTTCGCGAGCCCAAGGTTTACGATGGTACTGACCAAGCTAAGCGTCGCACATTCTTTTTACAATGCGCGCTGAACTTTCGAGACCATCCGTCTGCATTCTTGATGGATGCGTCGAAGGTCCGATATGCCATCTCGTACCTCACAGGCCCCACACTCCAGTACTTTGAACCTGCAATTCTAGGCAAAATCCAGCCTGAGCCTAGTTGGCTTCAGGTCTGGAGGGACTTTTGTCAAGAGCTGGAGACCAACTTTGGCCCATTGAACAGTGCTGTACAAGCAGAAATTGAGCTCGGCAAGATAGTTATGAAGGACAACCATTGTGCGGCACGATACTTCATCCACTTTGCCAGAGCCTCCACTCGCACTCAGTGGAATGATGCCGCCCTTGCACATGTGGCATACAAGGGGTTGGCCAGACGTATCAAGGACAGCCTCCTTAACTTCCCTCGTTTCAAAACTCTTGCTGAACTCAGAAAATATTCACTCAAGATCGACAGCAGATATTGGGAATGCAAGGAGTTCGACAACTTTGGAATGCCTTCAAAGCCGAATGGGTCTTCATCCAAATCCAAATCCAACTCCAACAACAACCATCAGTCTTCCTCCAACTCCAACAACTCAAACAACAAGAAAAGTAAGACAGGGGGAAAGAAGAACGGCAATGATAAGTCTTCCAACAATAACAACAACGCTAACGACATTTCGTTCAAGCTCGGAAAAGATGGGAAGCTATTTCCTGAAGAACGTCAAAGGTGAATCAACGCGGGACTTTGTCTCTTGTGTGCTTCAAAAGGTCACATGGTCAAGGACTGTCCCAAATCCAATTCCCAATCCTCATCGACCTCTTCTTCTAACAACAAATCCAACAACTCCAACAATAAGAAAGCGACGAAAGCATGCGCGACCAAGGCAAGCATGTCTGACACCAATGCCGAAGACAACACGGCAACAGAGTCGAAAAAATGAGCTGCAACCTTGGAAATGCACGAGCTGAGGATGATGGGATTATGAGCAAATACAGTAGGATAGAAGAATTCTTTAGGCAGCTAATTTATTTAT
>QLPI01000099.1:0-22671 GCA_003314275.1 Chroogomphus rutilus
CTGAAGTCCTTAGGAGGTTGTTGAGCAACTGCTGGGAGAAGCTGAGGTGAAGGAAAGGGAAAGAAGAGCTGTAATAGGGCAAAAAAGCGAAGTTGGTGTGGTTGTTGAGGTGCTTTTATAGTGCCTAGATGAGCTCTGATCTGGGATCAATTGTTGGCCAATGATAGAGGGCCTAGATAAGGACAAAACACAATAGGTGGTGTTGTGTAGATGTCTATAGATAAAGCACGGGGCCCATAACCTGTTGGAGCGCAAAAGTAAAAATTGTATTATTATTTAAGCTGAATTCAAACTCAGATCAATACATCGAAGATGTAATACATAAAACAAGTCATATCTGGTCAAATACCAGCCATACCAACTGGAAACATAAAAGGGGACTTCAGTGTATCTCAACAGACATATGGGATGGACCGATTAACAATGAACTTGAAGTGATGAGGAAGCATGGGGTGTAGGCTGTGATAGACCATCCAGATGGAGCAAGGTTGGTCAAAACATGCTGGACCTTTGCTAACAAATATGATGCGGACAGCAATCTTATAGCATGCAAAGCATGCCTTGTTTCCAAAGGGTACACCCAAATCCCTGGGGTGGATTTCTTTGAAACTTACTCATCTGTTGTTCGGTATGAATCACTATACATAAACCTTGCAATAGATGCTGCAACTGACATAGAGGCATGGCAAGTCAACTACGTGGCAGCATATCTGAACTCCACACCACAGGCCACAATCTATATTGAATTGCCTGATGGGGAAAAAGAGGAAGGGAAGGTTGGGACACTCGATAAGACCTTATATGGAACAATGGATGGTTCAAAAAACTGGTGGGGAAAGCTAGATAAGGAAATGGGGGAGTTAGGATACTACTGCTTGAAAGCAGATCTCTCAGTATGCTCTCGACATGTAGATAGCAAAATCACCATCACCATCACATATACCAACAATACCACAGGAATCTTGTCATCAAGGGAAGAGTCAGTGAGGGCCAAGGAGGAGTTGGGCTGGACTTATGAGACAAAGGATATGAGGGATGCCAATCTGGTGCTAGGGATCTGTCTTAATAGAGACAGGGATGCCAGAACAATCAGCATCTCATAGCATGCATACCTTGAACAAGTCCTCGAACACTTCGGCATGCCAGATTGTAACTCCCATGCAACTGCCTTACCCCCAGGCATCACATTGACGAAGGAGCAGGGACCTCAGACTCCAATAGAACATGCATTCATGGCAGACAAACCCTACCAAGAATTGCTTGGATCCATCATGTATGCTCAAATTGCCACAAACCCTGATCTTTCATATACAGTATCCACCCTCAGAAAGCTTGCATCAAGCCTGGGGAAGGCTCACTGGCACGTGCTGACTCATGTCCTCTAGTACATTAGGGGGACCCTCGACTACAAGATAACTTATGGCGGGAAGTACAAAGACTTAGCCCCCATCAGATACATCAACGCTGACTATACTGGAGATCTTGACATGTGCCAGACATGTGCCAGATATGTTTTTGTCCAAGCCGGCAGGCCCACAGCATGGGGATCCCAGTACCAGCCTACGGTTGCATTATCCACAACAGAGGCTGAGTACATGGCACTCACAAGAGCAATGAAGCAAATTCTTTGAATGTACATGGCAATGGAAGAAGTTGGCTATCCACAACCAAAACTAGCCATACTGTACAATGACAACTCAGGGGCCGTCTTACTGACAAAGCACACCAAGAATAATGCCCAAGTCAAGGATATTGATATAGGCTATCACTCTAGGTGTATGTCCCGGGTGACTATGGGGATGGGTTATTTAGGTAGATAGTTGTTTGTAATAACTATCTAATGGATATGTTTGGAATATATTATATTCCACCGTAGGTAGCCCTCCGCATGATACGAAGCTTTTAGGTTTGACTAAGCGCCGACCCAGGGAGGTGGCTATGGGAGTGCGGGAATGAGCGACAGTCGTTTGTGAACGACTCTGATACTTGTCAACGTATAGTATCAGCGTGAGTGTGATGTGATACGTATCGGGAATTATTCCCAGTGTGTCCGGACAACAGTAATATTGCCCTGATGAATCTAGCCCGATATGGCTCGGGGTCACGTGACTGTATCTATGAATATGCAGGGGGCTGGATGACCGCCTGGTAATGATAGTCTCTATAGAAAGTGCGAGTGAAATCGCAGTTAAATCGTAGTAAACTCAATATGATGTTCCCGTTGGGTCTGGGGACGTGAGTGACGACGATAAAGGTGATAGCCCGGTATAATGACACGAGCGATCCAGGCTTCGTCAATTACGACGATAAACAGTGTTCTTTTTGAGTGCGAGACTAGTTTGTTATTCTCTATCTACTTATCTCTTATAGAGATTCCGAGTCCTGAATATAATGACCACCATAACTACCCTGAGACGGTGTCTATATGCGGTCGACCCGATGTGGGTCGCCGCTCCTCTAATCTATTTCTGTCCGCCCTGTCCGCATGATCGTATTCAATGTGAAAATGCTGCTTGCTGCTTCTTGCAGTGCCCTCCACCCTATCCTTGGTATCGAGCCCCGTTTCTCTGCTGGTGAGTGCGTGTCACCTGCATATATGTGCCCCGAATGTTTCTTCTCTTGTTTCCTATCCCGTGAGTGACACGTCCCTGTGTCCCCATGTACTCTATGCCCTATTTCTGCCCCGTATACTCTATTCCGGGTGCGTGTGTCATCCAGAACTAATTGCTCTTCCTCCTGATCCCCACAATAAAAAATGCACTCTGAATTCTATAGGAGTGGGATGATTTGAGACAAATTTCACAAGAATACACTAGAATCTTATTCAATGCTCTAGTATATACCCTAGCCAGCCAGAGGCCTGGAAAAATATATATTAAAAATAAAAATAAAAATAAAAATAAATAAATAAAAAACAGGTATAACCTAGTGAATCCACAAAAATTCAATGTTTCCAAGAAACCTTCATCCACTCTCCACTTCCAAATGACTCCTATCTAATTCTATTATATACACCTCGAGTATCCAGAGGGAGACAAACAAAATCTTACTGAAAATGAGGAGGAATCAGGTCTGCCACATGTATATATGTATCTATTCTCCCCTATACTTTGAAAATTAGAAGATTATTATAACTGGTGAACCAATCCCTCTACTACTTTTCACTGCTTTGTACTCAGCACCTCATTAAAGATAAAACATCCAGATGACAAAGCATCTTCAGAAAAGGGCTCCATCCCTAATAATCTGTAACTGACCAAGTGAGAGCCCTCTATCATTCAGCAATTCAAAAATCAGATGAATCTGGGCTATCCTACTTGCACACCTACAGAATCTCTCTTCAACCTACCCTATGAATTGAAGGAAGAAACCTCCACAACAGAGAGCTTTGGAATTCTGGCTTACTAAGAAGATTGATAGGGGGCTAGGTTGACAAGTAGGTTCACATAATGTTAGCACTTTTGGTCCTATTACGTTAACCTTGAATAGAGACAAACAGTGGTGCAAAAAGGTGTTTATATAAATGGCCATGTGTCAAGTGCATGTACCAAGTATCTGGTAACTTGGCAGTGCCAACTGAACGATCTGCCTAGTTCCATGTGCAAGTGACCAAAACCATACATATGTCACTTGGTACTTCAGTCTCAGCTTAGCACATTCATCCTCCACATTCCCCATCCCTATTCTTCATCCACTCTTCACCACTCATTGTTCATTAATCCCGCCCTGCCAACTCCTTATTTCTCAGCCTGTTCTACCTTGGGACATTTTACCATTGTTTTATCTTTGGCCATGACCCTGTTGTCTTATATTTAGTCACTCTCAATTATTCTATTTTTGGCCACATCCCTATTATTTTATTTTCATTGTTCTATTCTCATCCACATTCCTTATTCTATTCTGGATCAATGTGGACAATGCTCCCACATGATTCTTCATACCTTATTGTTCTCCATTCCTTATATCACCCTGTTCCACATCTCACTTCTTAACCTATATAAGTAGTGAATATATGTAGATAGTTCTCCACTCTGAATATCAACTTGGTTCACATCCTCTAGTCCTCCCTCTTTCTGTCTGAAGTCCCTTAATCAGGCCGATACTCTCGGCACCCTCCCGGGTCCTTCTTCTGTCCAAATTAGTGGCATGCACAGAATAGCAGGGCACAACGCACAAGTACATGGAAGCCTAGCCACCTTGATCAGTCTGCAAGACTTGGCCAACTCCTGTCCGCACTATCACCATTACCAAGACTTAATATTATGAGTGAGAAGATGTTAGAGATTATTGGAAAAAGGTTTTTCTTCCTATGCTCAAGGAGTTTGAGAAGTGGGTGGCAAAATATAAGAGGGGTGATTTGGATATATATGGAAAGGAGTTGTTACAATGTGAAGAAATAACATAATCGTAATTAAATGTAATATCTCCCAAAGATAAACAATGGTGAGGTTCAGAGTAGGGCAAGGCTTCAACTTGTATGTTGTACCCACCAGATTGCACTGGTCCCTAATTTCCGAATAGCGAGACAGAAGAAGGCTTAGTCAAAATCAAAGTTGATTATCAGACTGAAGACTGAACTACTGAATGTATAAGATCTTTACACTACTTTCAAATCTATGAGGAGTCGACTAGAATCCTATAATAGATGAGAAAGCCAAGGATCATGAAAAGCAAGGACAGAAATACTATATCCCAATCTTGATCTCCTCCGTGACATTAAGGGGTGATGTGTCACCCCAATTCCCAATGGAGTTAACCTATAAGGAATATAGTAGCAGATCAGATATAAGAGCTAGAATGGAAATGTGAATAATGAAAAGTGGAGCGGAATGTAAATGAAAGGATATTAAATGTAAATGAAGTGAAAATGGAATTGTGAGCATATGGAGGTTGACGTAAATGAGTGGAGTGTATTAACAGGTGCATGTGATGCCAAGATGGATACACAAGGTGCATATAGTTTGTAGGCTGAGGGCATATAGTTGAATAGGTAAGTGAGGGAGCAGTTGGGCTGAGTGGGCTGAGTGGGCTAAAATGAATAGTTGGGTATGCCGGCATACGGTTCCTAACAGGAGTCAGAAATTCACAAGATTATACCAGAGCTAGAAGAAGGTCAGCAAAGAATCATCATTCAATACCATGATGAGTGCTGCTTCTATGTCAATGATGATGTCAAAACCTCATGGTGAGTTGATATATTGAATTCAAGGAAATCTCAGAAATTAAATTTGAGCTAGGTTGAGAGAAGGAGAACAGCTACTTCAAAAAAAAGGGTTATTTAGACTTATCCATGTTTTTGATTTTATCAATGAGGAAGATGGTTGATTGGTTCTTTTAGATGAAACTGGCCACATCATCTGGGATGCTTGCAAAGTAATCTATCCAGGAAGCAATGGTAATCCTTAGTAGGACACTGGCCAGCTTTTGGTCCAAGTCAAGTCTGCAATACAGATCTTTGAAGCAGCTCATCCAGACTGCCAAGCATTATTTATATTTGGTCAATCATCTTCTCATGCCTCACTCCCACCAGGTGCACCCAAGGCATTTACAATAAACAAGTCAAATGGTGGTACTCAACACAAGCAAAAGAATACTATTATTCCTTAGTCAAATCCAGACCCTCAATTCCATGGAGTCTATCAGAAAATCAGAAAATGATCACACCACAAGGAGAAGCTAAAGGTTTGAAACACTGCCTTAAGGAACATGGATTTGATATTTCAAAGATGAAAGCTATGTAAGTGTGTACCTGTTTGTCCTTTTGAAATCCAAAACTGCTGCATGGCTCAGCTATTGTCACAGCAAGAAGACTTTATAGATCCGCCTTCTATATTAGAGCTGATGATCAAGAAGAAGGGCCATGGGTGTATTTTATTGCTAAAATTGCACTGTGAATTGAACCCAATTGAAATAGCAAGTCCAATATCACTTGTTATGAATATCATCAGCTAATTAAATGGCCAAGTACTGGGCATGGTGTAAATACAGATATCAGGAGACACCAAAAGCAAATGTTACTGTACCAAGAGAGAAAGCTTTTGATGTTCTTGATGCCTGCCCTCCAGAAGTCATTCAGTCAATTGGTCTTGGAGATTTACTGATGCCTACAGAAATCAGCTAACAGGCTGGGCTGCAGCATGGGTTGTCAGGAAACAGAAGGATCATCAGAGTGTCTTAGAGAAAGCCATGAAGGCTTTGGAAGAGGTAAAAGCACAAGCAGAGGAATAATATTATAAACCTTCAGTTTTGGAGGCTCAGATTTGGGGTGCATGGACTCTATATATATATACAATTTGGTCCCAAAATTTGACCACCCCCTAAAAAATCGGTAAAAGAAAAAAGAAAAAAAAAAAAGCTAAATCAACTCCTTTCCGCAGTGTGAATATGATTCTGTAAAGATTAAAAGATTTACACAAGCTGTTCTCTCGGAATAAAAAAAGCGGACTTTGAGTGTACATCCGGAGATCAGGGAGCGTGGTGAATAAACAATAAGCAGATCGGATTTGCTGCCATCAAGTGTGACAGATACATGTCAACGCACGATATAAGCACTCTAAAAGTTGTCATTCTATCACACACCATTCTGAGACATCATTGAGCGTCAGAGAATATCTACTATCAAGACATGTCTCATCACAATGTCACCAGAAGGGGATTCAGCCTGGTTTCACATAACCTGGTTTCACATCAATTACCATCATATCACCATGGAATGTGACCGATAGGATAGTATCGGATGTGATCACAATACATCCTTCTGTTCAACTTGCTGCGTCTCAACCTGCTGCAACTGTGACAGTAGGAATCATTATATTAGCATATGATATTACATCAACTCTCATAATAAACATGGAAAACGTGCCGGAATTGTGAAACACTACAGGAGGGATATCTTCCAACTTTCCCAACATCCTTTCTGCCCAAGCAACGTCGTCCAATCCCTCTGTAAGAGAAGAACGATGCTCCTGGAGCTCAATTGCGTGCGATGAAGATATGTGAATGGCGAGAGAATCTGCATCACCGAATTCATCCACAACAGCATTGTGAATCCGTCGCGTAGCTGCATGGAAGTTGCCAATGGAGTGGGACACTGAATTTGAACGTCTGCTTCCATTGGGACGGGCATTCTTCTCGAGGAGGTCCAAATGAATGCGGCAAATGCTGATGGTGGCCAGACTATATGTAGTATACGTCAAGTGATCCTGATCTTTATGTTGTAGGGTCTGACCTATCCTGCACAGGAGTAAGTACCTGAGAAAGACTGGACTATTCTCATTAAATTAGTGATTTTAAAGCAGCTACGGTTGACAGAACAGTCACCCTTAGGACCTAGTAAGATCAGTCAGTGCTCAGCACATGTGTGAAGGACGATACCAACTCATACCGTCTGTGTAATGGTCAGCGATACTGATAGTGTGAGAACGAGCCTGAATGAGAGTTAGACCTGGGTATGGAAATTGACGGTCTTAAAACATACGCATATCGTAGGACACCTCGAAAAGTATTAGAAAGCATAAAATTACAAGGATCAAAATTCTCACTTTGCTCAAAGACGATTTGAATCAGCGGCTTTGTGTCAGAATCTCGGATCCCTCTTAACTGCTTCATGATTCCCAGGGTATTATGGACTGTCACTGCAAAGACGAGTGTGTCGAAAAGGATGAGTAGTATTGCGGCAATGAGTCCAACTACAATATGCATAAGTCACAATACATAACTGATCAGGAGAATTATTACTCCTGGATGTTATTTGATATGTAGTTTGTTACATTAAAAGGCTGTTTAACTTACAATACGAGGTTATTTTGATTATAAAGTGGACCACAGTTGGTGTTGATGAAAATAACCTGTATCAGAAACCCAACGTTTACAAACTAGGAAACCTCCAGCAATAATGTCACTTACCACGTCGATCGCGATACTGCCAAGACAAACTAGACCACATGCAAGAACACTGATCTTCTTGTAACGGGAAATAGCATATGTTCGTGCTAACAAAAGCCCTGAAAAGAGAAGCTCGTACATTTATGATTGAAGAAGTCAAGACATATCACCTTGTGTTCCTATAAGGCTACAAATACTCATAATACCAGCCACATGAAGGATGTCGTTACACATACTGGTCCGACATTAGATTTTAGTTCAAGCAACATGGAAACCTTACTAGAAACATATGTGAGATTTACACAATTTTTATCACCTATAACTTCTCACCTCGATATTTTGGGTAGGTATTGCTGAAACAATGAAAAAGACAATGGATGGGTAGCGAGCGAAGAAATACAATACTGGTCCTAATCCAGGTTTTCTATGCCAAATATGTTGTACTTCAGATGGCAGGGTGAGTAAGGTGTCATAGAATATAAGAGCTATTGAAATTGTAAGATGATAATTGGTCCTGCTCAGAACTACTCATCGTCTCACCCAGCGCAGCAATCGAGACACATCCGATGGCAAATCTTTCCGAATCATGTAAACATTCTTGACACGGAAAGGTGGGACTACTCACCCATCTGATACTTGTTGGACAATAGCTGCAGGACTCTGTTGCGAAACCATCCCTCGACGATGAAAATCCAGTGTTTCGTCGTCGAAATATGAAGATGGTAGCAACGGCTATCAGAGCACGAGAGCCTGATGCAATGCTGATAGACAATAATAGGTTGGTAGATATAGTAGATGAGAAAATCCAAGCTGATACATAGAAGAAGGAATAGAGCAGATGTCATGTGGGAAACATCAGGAATGTGGGAGAACCTGACAACCCCGATAAAATTATCTGACTTTCTCACATGTGAAGGAGGTATGAATGATAGTCTAGTTCAGAGTGACTCTGGAATTAAAACTTTGATTGGACACTACTGCGTCATGTAGTAGGCATCTCTGTCGCTGGGACATCCACCGCACAACCACAAAAGAAATGACGAGGACGTGACAGCGAAACACTTAGAAGGAGCCACTCGTTTGTCATGACTAGGAAGTCATGGACTTATTCCCAGTGGAGTGTATCACTATGTGCATGGGAGACTGTGGATAGGCTTGATGTGCAGAGATGAATCATCGGCTTGAGTAGAAAACGTACTTGGGGTTCTTAGGACATGATGTGTATATCAAGGTTCAATAGGTAAAACAGCGAGGAAATTCAGGGCACAAAAAAATGACATATCGTGTTCGCATCGTAGTAGATAGATTCACAAGTTTCTGAGATCATGTGAAATGCATAGCGAAGTGGTGCTAGAAATCAATCCATTTCAATCGCGGAGATTCAAAAACTACCACATAATCATCGATGTGTACGCTGGAAAGGGAGAGGTGAATCTAACTCCTAACCGAAAAAAAAAACAAAAAAAGAAAGAAAGACACAACAACACCCGAAATAGAGCTCACCCAACCACGGAAAATGGACACCAGCACCCGGGTCGGGTCCAATATGTCTGTCTGTCAGACTCGAAGTTTACAACGGGTGAAACCAGATTGCCAAGGAAGAAGGAACTTATAGACACTCCAACTGACTAGTAGAGGTGTGGAGGGGGGATAGTGTAGGGGAACAGGGAATGCTCCCTATTATTTCTTAGAAATACTAGGGAGAATTACGTGATCCCCAACATAATCACCCCTCCAAACCACTACTTATCAACCTAGTTCCCCATGAATCTGGTCAGTTGGCTACAATTCTGCAGCCCCCACTCGTGGAGGTGTCTTCCTTTGATTCGTAAGGTAAGTTGAATAGAGAGTCAGTTGGTATGTAGAATAGCCCAGACCCAATTGATTCTTGAAATATTGAGAAATAACACCCCAAATAGAACTCACCCATCCACCGAAAATGGGGACCAGCTGTTGCGACTTTGCGGCTGGCTACTTGGAGGGACAGCCAGCCTTGCACATGGAAGCATAAGGCAGAACTGAGCTAGGGGTTAAATACAAACTCAGCAAGACCCTATACGTTAAATACAAACTCAGCTAGACACTATACTAGTTGCTAATTAACACTACTAGTAGCTTCTACTGCTTGCTATTAATCCCGAATTCCAACACCAGCACCGGCGTCGGGTCCAATATGTCTGTCTGTCAGACTCGGAGTTTACAACGTGTGAAACCAAGTTGCCAAGGAAAAAGGAACTTATAGACACTTCAACGACCATTATGACACATCACACCAGTGGCAGATGGGAGTACCACGAAATGACCTCATTCCCCGATCATATTCCGAACCACGGGTCAATAACATCCAGGCCCCTCACACATCAAGAACCGATTCTATGGGCGAAATTGATTGAGCACCTTGAACCGGTAAAAGATTTAAACGACAACGAAAAGAGAGCACAAAGAAGCTTACTCAAAGCTGTGTCACGTCGGATGTGAATCTTCTAAGTTTCCGAACCTTCGTTCCTGACAAAGAAACTCAATTGAGGTCAGTGAACCCATGATTTGAAGAGTGATGTATACATGCAGCTCAACCGTGTCCGACGAAGAGATCTCAATGTCACAAGGATCAGAGTCACCAAATTCGTCCACAAGGGCACTGTGAATCCGTCGTGTAGCTGCATGGAAGTTGCCTATAGAGTGCGTCACAGAATTCGACTGTGTTCTGCCATTAGGATGTGCATTCTTCTCTAAGAGGTCTAAATGTATGCGGCAAATGCTAATAGCGGACAGACTATACGTGAATATCAGCCAAGTGACCTAAAAGAGGTGTGGTGGATGCCCACCTGTCCTGAACAGGAGTCAGCACCTGAGCAATGCTAGGGTATTTATATTGAATTAGCCCTGTTAAAGGAGTTAGATTTACTAGAAGAGTCACTCTTAGGACCTGTCATACTCGCTGCTCAGCATAGATGATAAACGACCACGACGAACATTACCTGCTGTGTGATGGTGGCTGTTAATGTTATTGTGAGCACAAATCTGCCTGAAGATCAGATGCCGTTTGGAAAAGAAACGGTCAACAACATATACCCGTATCGTATAACACCTTAAGGATTATCAGGCATGAGAAATTAATGAATGGAAGTGCTTACTTTGTTCAGAGATAATTTGAGTCAATGGCTTCGTGTCGTGTGATCGAATTTCTCTCAACTGTTGCAGGAGTATAAGGGTATTTGAAAGTGTTACTACGAACACGAATGTGTCAAAAACGATGAGTAACAAATCCGCAAGGATTCCAACTAGGAAAAGTATACATCAGCCAAGCATTCAAAACAGAACAAGAGTAGCCTCACCGCTAGAAAGTACAGAGAATTTAGTACATACAACAACAAAAAACAGTACAGCTATCACTTACACAAAAATGGTGTTCGCGTCCGCCGGAGCAGCTGGTGCGCAGCTGGTTTTCGCAAAAATAACCTAAACGTGAAGACAACAATTGTTTGAACAATGAAAGGAGGGAATATGAAAACTTCCCATACCAAGTCATTCCCAATACTGCCGATATACAAAAGACCACAAAGAAACAAAACCAATTTCTTGTGCCGGGAAATAGCATATGCTCGTGCCATTAAAATCCCTGGAAGGATACATTCATATATTTCAATGAGAGAAATGGGGACGTCGACACCTTGTATTCCAGCAAGGCTCAGAAGAGCTAAAATACCAGCAGCATGATATGAGCGATTACATGCACTGTTTCGATATTATATACTGTATTAAATGAGATGAAAACCTTACTAAAACACCTATATGACGTATATACTATCCGTGTGATATAAACTTCTCACCTCGATTGTTGGATAGGGTATAGCTGAAATTATAGAAAAAACAAGGGCAGGATAACGAGCCAAAAGATAGAGGACTGTGCCTAATCCGGGCTTCCTGTTCCAGATATGTTGTACTTCCGATGGGAGCGTGAGGAAAGTGTCGTAGATCATAAGCACTGTTTGAAACGGTGAGATGACAACAGGACCCCACATAAAACTATTCCTGGACTCACCAAGGGCAGAAATCAAGACATAGTTGAAGGATATCCTGAACAGATTGTAAACATGCTTAACAGCGGTATGGTGCAGACAACTCGCCCATCTGATACTTGCTGAACAATGGCTTCAATACTTAATTGAGAAGACATTCAACGAGGGGGTAAAGTGTTGGAATGAGATCTAATAGATCCCCAGGACATGTTAGCTTTGTGATTTATATCATTTGAAGAAAGGCGAAATCAGATGTCATGTGGGAAAAATCGGAAACTCTGACAGGCGGAAGAGGAAAACTGATACGCGTTATACAGAGTTTCGGAGACTTCTTCCCACATGGTCTGAGCGATCAAAACAGTACTTCTTGTAAAACACACTTAGCGACAGCATGCAGTAGTTTGAACAATATGGCGATGGAGAGTTATCTGGATGTTGGACATATCGATCTCCAAGACATTTCCATATAAACCAATGCAGATTTTGGCATTCCCATCGTCCAAGTCATTTACGGGAGAGGTCGGAAATTGCTGCAAGACTCGATCATTTGATGTTGGCAGATAGATGATTGACCGTCACGAGCTGTGACATGCTACATCTACTACACATGGTGCAAGGTGCACGCGTGCGGAAACGCTTGTAGAATGGAGGATATGATGTAAGGGGCCTCGGGATAGTCGCCCTCCACAAAGAACAATCATAGAGGAATATCCTGAGGAGTACTATGGTCAACAAACCGACTTTTCCAAACGAGGTACACATTACATAATGATCGTTTCCGTTTCGCAAAACCTGTTAGAGACCGAGGATCATCCAGAATAATGCGTACCATGCTGCCGTTATTCACATAGTGCTTGTGTGTATTTTCCTCCCCCACATCTTCCTGATCGACAAGCACCTCAACTCGACCTGATTTCTTCATGAAGGTATTTCTTTACAGATTCTCCTTTTATCGTTAAGAGACTTGACCCGAAACGTGGCACAGGGCACTGGTTCGAATGTGAACCGTTTAGATCTACGGGCCTTCAAGTATACCGCTACTACCATGGGGTGTGAGTGGGGGCACAGCCCCCCCTCTCTTAACCTGCGTCTTCATCAACAAAGTCAGCATTCAAATTATTTGGTGATGAAACGTGCTTTTCTATACCCCTCTATTCCAAGTAAGCGGATTCCCTACTCTTGGAATCCCCGGTATCGTAGCGCGTTTTCTTGCTGCGGATAATGGGACCGATAATCCCTAACCGCTTCTACCAATTCACCGTGTATACTTTCATCCGGAACAACTACTCATGTTTTCATGTTTTCGTTACATTGAATCCATGTCCTTTCATTCCTAATGTGACCCGCGTGGGACCCTTGACGAAAATGTTGGGTTGTCTAATTGGAACACTGGGTGTTGTGCTACAGTGGTCGTCTTTTTATCATTCTATTGTATTGTTAACATCCAACCCCGGTTCATTCGTTCCGTCCTGCGTTTACCGTCATTCAATTGAAGCATTTGCCACTTCTCTCTCTTCCATCAGTCTTCTCACTGTTCTGCTTCCAGTTGTTGGACACCAACCGAGGTAATACAATTAGAGAACAGTGATAAATAAATCGTTTTGTCCTTACTGCGCCGCAACACTCAAAGCTCCGTCGAATCTATTGGCCATTGAGTCTTCGCGCCAATTTCTAGACCCCCCGCAGAATGTTGCCCAAAGAACTCGGTCCGTATTCCGTACGTATCAATGATAAGCGCGCTTTTGATCGACGTCTTCCGCCTCTAGTCCTGGTGTTTTTTTCCTTTGTTTTTTAAAATATTGTCCGTTATTCTTTCAAATATTTCTACTCTATCCTGCAGGGCATTTGGTGCCTTGACCCCTCCCCACCTCATTGGTCCTCTTCTGACTCATCGCTATAACTACGCAGCACTATCGCGATACCCGAACCCGACTTCTAGACGCTAGCCTCCCACGAATCGGCCGAATTCATCTGAGGATACATTGACAAGATAGTAGATCCTGGCACTTCGCAAACGCCGCGTTCTGTATTGTATCAATTACTTTCCTCGTCAACATGAAGCTGCGGAATACGAATTTCGGCTATTTGGCATGCAGTGGGTGGTGGCTGTCAGTTTCTCCGTCTGATTTGATCGAGGCTTCATTTTGCTGTTGCAAAATGAAGTCCTCGATGAAAACAGACGAATATTTAGACAATCTTGGTGTTAAAGAGCTCTGGTATGGATCAAGTTAATCTGACAGGGTAAGAAATAATTTTTGCTCAAGGTGATGACACGTGTCTGCTGTTTGCTGATGTCTTCTCATCGTTGAATAGCAGCTCTCGATTGTGTATAGGTGTTTCGACGTGGTCGGTGCATTCCCCAGGAATTATGGGAGTTTGTACGAGGAGGTATAAGCCTACTGCTTTGCCAGTGTCATCAGCACACGAAACAATGGTGGAAAGGTAGGTAAATATGCTACACACCGACATCGACGACCGTAGAAGATAATGTGAGATGCCGATACTCATGACTGACAATGAAATCCTAATTCTGGATATTGAATTTATTTTTGTCAGCGTCCGTGATGATATGTAGAAAATATTCACGGTGACCAGCGGCATGGCAGTCTTTGTGCACAGTGCTCGATGGAGGGAGTGCAATGGAGATGCCAACAGGGAGGAGTGGAGAGGGATAACCAAGTTCACAATGAAGACCGCTAATTGGAGTGGAGCCTTTATAGAGACGGTTATCGTAGGCCCTCACGGATAGGACGTGTGCCATCGCGGATATTTGTCATTTTGCTTTTGTGGGCACCGCAATAGACCGTTCCAGTTGTGGCAATAAGCATACCACAAACTAATCGTTGGCACGGCGCTCCATGCGATGACTAGTCCCCCTGTGAATGGCATAAACAACAATGTGTCATGCGGCTGCAGATCGCAACGTGCTTGTGTAGAATCGATATTGAAGCCAATTGACTATCTGAATTGGTTATAGATAACTCCCCGGGCCACACGGGTTCCAAGTGTCATCAAGTCGGATAAGTGAACCGGTGTCCAAGATGCCCCTCCCTATTGGTTTATCGGATGTTAGTGAGTCCGTTCCATTTGGCCAGATTTTACCACGTATATGCTTGTTACCACAGCCGAACAATCATCTGGCGGTGAACTCCTTATGTAACTCCTTTTACCGGGTCCTATCGTGTGCTGTCAACGCCACGCCCCCCAAACCCTAAGCCGAGCCTTCACGCATGTCTCAATTCTTCAGAGATATCGTCCGAGTCATGTCGGACGCCTTGTCAGAGCTATGACATGAACGCCTGGAGGGCCCCCCCGAGGTAAGAGGGGAGAACTCCTGTCTCAGCCGTAATTCAAACACCTTACAGGCACCCCCTCCCCTCCTACCAGCATCTGCCTTTTACCACCAAAAAATACGTCTACATTACGAGCACCAGCCTCTCAAAACGTTACCAACGAGGCGTGACACGACGACGACGCTTTCGTGATATCGTCTCCGGATTGCTGGTCCCCGTGTGAGGGAATGAGTCGTGAACTTTCATACGAGCGCAGAGACTCATGAAGGCCGGTCATGAGATTGCACCAGGTCTCGATCCTCACGAACATATGCACGGAAGCGTTGCATCGAACCCTTCTTTCGCAGGGCCCAGTATTGATTCTTGGGACGGTTGCTGCTGGCATGGTTCGTCTTCCCGATGTAGCTCTCCCTTCTGATAGTCATTCTTGCCCTTGAACTCTTCTCAGCTCCTCATGGTGTCTAATACACCACTCCGCACGTCTTCCAAGCACCGCCTCCATCCCAATGCAACTCGAGAATCCCGGCTCCCATCCCATCCACCCCAACTCTACACGAGTGGACGAATTGGCATTACCTTTGGTACTGCGCATCACACGTTTACACAAGGACCACACAAACCGACTACCCTACCCATGTACCATATATCTATTCCAACTCTCCGTCTCTCATATCATCTAATTGTACCACGCACACTTCCTGCCTCCAGGATCGTAACGGTACCATGTTTGGCGACCCGAACGAGAGTGTAGGGGTGCGGCGTTGGAGGGCCAGGCATTGCGTTCCCTGGCGCCTACATGGCGTAGCGCCTTGGAAGAAGGTCAATATTTTGGGTTCGGTTCGGTGAGGATTCATGACGCAGCGTGCTACCATATGGTGCACATCCCTAGAGTGCTGTGCCGCGCTGGGCACACCTGTTCAGAGAGGCGGAAGGCTTCAAAGACGCCGTCTTGCTCCCTCTTTAGACGTCGCTTCACACCTCGCGGCGCTTGTGATGCTCGTCCGCGGTCAGTGGTACCGGATCTACGACGTGAGTCTCATTATGCTCAACCGTTAAATGCATTCATAGATCTGGCCTTGTAACATACAGGAATCAAGACACACCACTGCGCTGTCATTTCGCCCTTTAACATTCAGTGACATCCAAATATCCTTGATACTAATTGACAGGCCCGCGCAGTTTTCGACCGGGATTTATGGACATTTGAGGATCGAGATACGTTCTATCATTCGATTGATTTGATTTCCATTTGTAGTGTTCATTCATCCACCCCCGATCTCAACATTCCCGTTTCTCATAATTTAAACCCTGTCTCCCAAACTATCAAATCTGCATACACAACTTTACGAAGAAGCCATACTGTCTGTGAACTCTCAGATGTTCACACTGTCTAGACTTTTTCCAATGTTCCTCCGAATGGCTGAATATCGATGGCAGCCATCATGACGCCCGACCCATCATCCAGACCTACACGATTCTACTTATACATTCAACGTCCGCGTCACCTTCACACTCGTCAGCTTTCTGGACACGTACTGACAGGCAGCCCTCCTGGTTGCACATCTCCAGCATCGGATGATCGTATGTCCTGATTTCATATGCACGAGTTCATTATCCTCGATCACTCACGCCTAGAAATTTCTCCGGAGAAGTCCACCAGAAAACGTTTCCTGGTCCCTACATGACGAGCAGTGGTGTCATGAATATTTGGATGAAATTTTTTGAACTTCGCTCCTCTTGGTCTGCACGCTTGCCTTCTGCAACTGTTTGAGGTTGGCTCCTTGGTTTTGCTCCTCCGCAGCTCCGGCTTCCCGCATCCGCCCGGACTTCCCGCTTGACCCCGTTCTATCCCCGGCCGTCATGCCAGCGGCACCTTCGGCTTCTCCGTTTTTGGCGGCAGCCCCACCATCTTCGCCTCTTCTCTGGAGTCACACTTCCGCTTTAAATCTGGGCATTCAATTCATGCCTCGATTTTGCGACTTGTCATTTATAATACATAACTTTATTCACAACAGTGTCCCATGTCATGGGAGAGAGATACATTGGTATGAATTTCTGGGCATGTCATCAACAGCACCACCCACCTCTTTATGTCATGCTAACAACTGTACTCACTTGGTTAATCAACATCATACCCTATGCTATAGTTAATAAAAAACACGAATTTAAAAATAAATTAAATAAATAAAAATTAAAAATTAAAATAAACACGAATTGCATCGCATACAATTCATTTTTTTTACGTCACATCGTACGAGGATAGCAGTAATACAGCTGAAGTAGCGATCCACCTTGAAAGGTGAGATTTAAAACGTCACATCAATAATGAGAGAAAGAATGAAAGCGCAGCAAAGACAGGCTGAAAAAAAAAAAAAAAAAATTTTTTTTGACTCTAAACATGATCCACTTACCTTCGCCATACCTCATCCCACAAGTCCTCGATCATAAAGAAAAAAAAAGATTTGAAGCAATGGACAGCGTGACGCAAAACAAATAACACGATGCGCCCGCCCATACGTAGGTGTACATAATATGTTCTCCCATCTACGATCATGATCAAAATAAATATATTCACGACAGGGCAGATCAGTTACACAGCATGGAGTAAGTGCACAAACAAACAACGTTTCCAATGCTCCAACGCAAACGTGAGACACGAGGGGCAACGAGGTACGATCATAGCATAGCACCGGACACCGGAGTACGGCCATGGGGACCGAAAATCAATGGAAACCAGGGGGGTGTATGCATCGGGATATCCGCCGCTGGGCGGGTGCGCGAAACCTGTGCTCCGGATAGGTTGGTGGATCCACACGGTCCTAAATACTAAATACAAGCAAACGCAACGAGACGAATCAACGACATGAATCATAGACATCTATATACGTATATAAACCTTGTGAGTTTTCTGTGTCATCGACTGTTGACTACGTCAATAATTTGGCAAAGGTCAGGTAGCATAAGAGTTAGAGAGTGGATTTATCAATGGCAGCTACAGCCATATCATCAACATGGACTACGTACTAGTAACCATGAGAGACTGCCCTTGGTGCACTTCTTGACAAATACACAGTGGTCGACGCTGGCACGTGTTAACCCTGCACAACACATTTCTGTATATAGTTGCGTGTACCAATCAATGGCCTGCCTGGCATAGTCCACAGAGGGACTTGTGTAATTTGCAAACCCAATCATCGTTCCATTTCTCCTTGCATCCCTCTGGTTGCTTCATGAAGATTTTATTTATTCGGTAAGGTCACCATGCAGGAATGCTGTCTTGACGTCAAACTGATGAACTTCCTAGTCGAAGGAAGCAGCTAGGACAGTCCTTACTCAATTGAGGCATGAAACAGGTGGCGGTGGTATAGTCGATTCCCTCCACCTCTAAGTACCCTTTTGCCATAATCCGTGTTTTGCGACATGATATATTTTTATTTTCGTCATGTTTGCGTAAGAATACAGTATAGCGTCCAATGATTCAACGTCCTGGTGGAACGCTGGACTGTTGAGGGCGGTGGAAATCCTTGCTAGCCGATGAGACAGTGTTGTTGGCTGCACTTGCAATGGTTGTGGCTGACGGTAAGGATATCTCCACAATGCCTGTGGTCCACCTGAGGGGCAGTGTTTATTATGACTGAAGGATGTAGGAGGAGGTAAGTGGAAAACTCGCCAGCCTGGTGGGAAATTGAACGCCGCTGACTGATTCCATGTCCCATGTCCCATTTGACTAATAATGCGGTGATGGGGAGACAGGGAACGTGCTAGAGGTAAATATGCCCAAAAACGGACAGCCGTACCGTTGAGTAATCTGTACGGCATACCTGAAATGGAGGACAAAGTGGCCGTCACATTCAAACGGGCTCAAATGTTGTGGTCGAAGAAAAATATACACACGAGGGTGTGAATATGAGTGATAAGATACAATGATGACAGCGTACTTTCCGCAGTACAAAACGCTTTGCATGTTGGCAGCAACTGCGAAGAGATAAAGCACGTCAGAAAACATGTCTTTGTGGTGGAGGAGGATAGAAGGGAAAAAGGAATGGGCACTCATACAGACACCGACGCCCTCTTTGTTCGTAGTCTGGGGAAAACAAAGTGAGCCCGAGGGCCCACGAGTGCGTAGGTGAGAATAGAACCTCGCCCAGTTAGCATTAGGACACAGCGGCATCAGTTGTCTGATACAAGCAGTGAGGACTGGACATGGAATGAAAGAAAGACTTATTGTACTCACCCCCTCTCCTGTGCAGCAACGCGAAAACTAACGATAATTAATACTAAAATGGGGGGTAACGTATACACCGCACTTGGGGAGAGAGATGGGTAAGTAGGAAGTGAGACGAGGCTTGAAACTAGGCCGTCCAACGATCCCGCTTCACCGATGAACACAAACCGGCAATTGGTCTCGATAATACTACCCCGGATTATTCCTACTACGTTCTGGATGGGGCTCCGAGAGAAAAAATATTCTTGTTCAGAATCCGGAGAGATCAAGGTCAAATATCCAGATAAATGTGGTCCCAGCAGGACCATGGTGTGGTGTAGTGGTGTATAGTCAAGTGGTTGAGTGCGCATGTGATGTGTCGTGTGAGGTAAGGTTAGAATGCCATGCCAGCGATATGGTCGATTTTAATTTTAATTATCATTTTCCTACTTTAAAATTTTGTTGAATTGGCAAATACAGCGTAGTGGACTTCCTTGATAGAGGATACCTCCTTGATACAAATTCATTTTCTGGGGTCTATTCTCATTTCAGTGATACAATGTTTTGCAGGAAGAATCTATCATATATAAGCAACATTTAAGCCAAACTGCATAAGGGAGGGAGAAGAATTGTGTTCAGAAGGAATCTATTTTCATTTAAATTTACTTAATTTTGATAACATACAATCTTAAATCAGTGATTGCTCAATTTTTCTGAGAGATTGTTAAGTCTCGGTAATGCCGATAGTGTGGACGGGAGTTGGCCAAGTCCTGCAGACTGATCAAGGTGGATAGGCTTCAATGTACTCATGTGTTGCACCCTGCTGTTCCGTGCATGCCACTAATTTGGACAAAAGCAAGACCTGGGAGAGTGCCGAGAGTGTCAGCCCAAGTAAGGGACTTCAGATGGGAGAAGGGAGGACAAGAAGACATAAACCAAGTCAATATTCAGAGTGAAGATGTCAAGCGTTGGATACTGACGGACTTCGGTACTGCCGAGGGGTGTTGTCGAAGGGTCGGGCAGACTATGGCCAAGTCCTGCAGGCCAAGAGTAGTGGCGTTGGCTTCAATGTGCTCGTGCGTTGCGCCCTACTTGCCGTGCATGCCACTGTATTTGCCACGGACAGGTACTCGAGGGGATGCTAATGATGCCAGCTCGAGTTGAGGACTTAACAGAAGAGAAGAAGGTAGAAGGGCCTAAGCCTAGTCGATACCCAGAATGAGGAAGTATGTACATCCATGTCCTACTTATATAGGTTAAGAAGCGACATGTGGAATAAGGAATGTGGGACAATAAGGTATGCAGAGCATGTGGTCATTGTCCACAACGAACAAAATTAGAATAAGGGATGCAGGATGGGATAAAACAATAAACGATAGAATAATAGTGGTGTGGCTGAGGATGGGACAATAGGGAGTGGCCGAGTATAAAACAATGGGGTCTCATCCGAGGATAATACAAGGACAGGAGTCCCGAGGTGAAACGAACCGAGGAGTGTGGATGGCAGATGTGCCAAGCCGGGACTGGCGCACCAAGTGTTATGCATGTGACACGGGCACTTGGTCGTGAGTATAGGGTGATTGCTCGGTCGGCACTGCCGGCGGACGGATCTCGGTACGTGGACTTGACAGAAGAACTATCTACATACATTGATTACTTATATAGGTTAAGAAGCGAGATGTGGAACAGGGTGACATAAGGAATGGGGAACAATAAGATATGAAGAATCATGTGGAAGCATTGTCCACAGTGATCCAGAATAGAATAAGGAATGTGGACAAGAATAGAACAATGAAATTAAGATAATGGAAATGTGGCCAAGAATAGAATAATAGAGAGTGACCGAATATAACAATAGGGTCATGGCTGAAGATAAAACAATGGCAAAATATCCCAAAGTAGAACAGGTTGAGAAATAAGGAGTGGACGGGGCGGGATTAGTGGATAATGAGTGGGGAAGAGTGGATGAGGGATAGAAATAGGGAATGTGAATGGTGAATGTGCCGAGCCGAGACCGATGTACCAAGTGACATATGTGTGGATTGGTCACTTGTGCATGGAACTGGACTGATCATTCAGTCGGCACTGCCGAGTTACTGGGTGCTCAGTATGGGCACTTGACAGAAAGCAATGTAGTGATTGGCACAGGTATTGGAAACCCATGCGGGTAGCGGGTACGGGTAGCGCGGGTAAGGGTCAGGGTCAGGATTTCCAACCCAGCCCAAACCCATACCCGTTCGCAGGTAAGCTTATATAAGTGAGGTTCAGTGCCAACCTCGCTTATATAAGCATACCCGTGAAAACCCGTACCCGTAACAACAGGTAATGGGTTTTCGTGGGTATGGGTACGGGTAGACATAATATACCCAGGGGTTACCTGTGCCAATCACTAAAGCCATGAAGGTTTTGGAAGAGGTAAAAGCACAGGTAAAGGAATAATATTATACATGGACTATAAATTTTGGTCTGAAATTTTGTACACCCCCAAAAAAATCAGTAAACATCCATAACAAAAAAAATGCTAAATCAACTCCTTTTTGCAGTGCAAATTCTGTAAAAATGGAGATTTTTCCAAAAGCCATTCTTTCAGAATCAAAAAGTGGACTTTTGAGCGTACACCTGCGCTAAGTGCCAAGCGAAAAATCCTAACCAGCAATTTTTTGGCAATTTTGTATATATTCATTTTTAGACGGCCTGTCCAATTGTCCGGACAAACTTTACGACATTTTGAAGTCCTCTCCAAAAATCCGGACAACACAGGGACAATATGGTAACCTCCGTTCGGACAGAAATTCCCAGCCGCCACCAGATCTTACATAGTAGGTATGATCCAGAGTCCTGGCAACATCCTCCGTTTCGAGGGATGTATCTGTCGAGGTAAATTGTAAACGGCCTAATATTTCACGTCTGCACACTTGACGATATCTGTCCGCTACACACACACGAACACTTGTAGTGGTTTCTCCCATGCTAAAGTAGCAGTCTATATAATACACACGATGTGAAAAGGATATATACGTGCAATGGACACCAACCCCTCGGGAGTGTATCATTGGCGACAGCGATTACAATATTGCTGTACCAGGGCTGCAGGAGTCATCCGGATGTATATAAAACCGGAAGACGATATGCAAATGTTTCACCCATCTCGGATATGATGTCCCTGAAAAAGTCCGTAGTGTGAATGGCTCACTGGCCACACTGCCAAGGTTGGTATTTTGATTTGACTACCTGTGCCCGCCCTTATTATTTCCAGTTGCAGACTCTTAGT
>QLPI01000104.1:0-21744 GCA_003314275.1 Chroogomphus rutilus
TCTCCTCCATACCTATTACGTCATTGCATACATCATCTCTTATATTTAAGAGTTCAAAGGTTACCGGCAAGAAGCAAGTCCGTGTTACCGCGCCCTCTGAGGAATGTCTTCGAGATCCTGCAGTCCAGTCCAGGGCAGCAGGCATACAAGCGAGTGCGTGTGGGCCCATATATTCTATATACGCCACTGATGTTCTTTATGTAGCTCTTGGTACTATAGTTGGGGTGCTAAGCATCATAACTGCGGGCTATTGGGGCCAAATATCAGACGCGTTTGGTCGCAAGGCAGCTCTTAGTGGAGTTCTTTTCGGCATGACTTTTCAGTGTGTTGTCATCTTTCACGATCTCATGCGTAAACTAATAATGTGTCGTAGTGATGTCATATACATCTTAGTGTCTATACCCAACTCAATGTTTAGTAGGCATGCATGGGCATTTCTATCAGTTGGACCCTTCGTTGAAGGATTGTTGGGAAGTATGCCCGCATTGCATGCTGCCCAGAATGCGTGAGTCACTTCCACTCTTGTGTGACCATCTTTTCACTCATGACCCATAGGTTCCTTGCCGATTCCGCTAAACCTGGATCACGGTAAGCTGTTCTTTTTTTTGTAATATCGTCGAAGCATGCTGAGTTGTTCAATATTTAGATCAACGGTTTTTGCATATTTCCAGGGAGCTACGTATATTTCACTTGCAACAGGCCCCCAAGTAGGTTCTTGCATTTACTCAACGGGTCATCGTTGAGCTGCGATAGATCGCGGGGATTTTATTGAAAGTCACCAACATGGATGCAAGAACAACCATGTTTTACACTGGACTCGCGTTCAATCTCGTCGTTTTCTGCTATGTGTTGCTGATCCTCCCCGAAACCGTAACGCCTGAGATTATGTACACTGCACGGCATCCCGTGTCTGATACCAACTCGGAGACTCCCAGGGAAGAAATGAGGACTAGGGAAAAACTGGCATTGAGGATTCGAGAGGCACGACACCGGCTGCTTTCCCCCTTGACGATCTTTGGCCCTAAACGCAAGCCGGGGGGAGGCTGGGATATGAATATGACATTTCTTGTCATTGCGCAATTCACGCATCTGATGTCGGTGGTAAGCACTAGTTGAAATTCAAGTGAATCACAATTTGAAAGTCTGCAGGGTGTCGTCCAAGTGAAGTTCTTGTATGCGCAACATACTTTCGCGTGGAGCGTTAAACAGGTTGGTAATAGTATTGAAAACGTAGAAAGACATGCTCACGTGCTCCTTTTAGCTTAGTCGCTACATCTCTCTTCTTTGGGTCTTGCGAGCCTTTCACCTGCTTCTGCTTCTTCCTAGTACGCCTTACATCACGCCTTTCTCGGGTTTTATCATCCTCACATCATTCCGTAGCAATCGTACGCCTGATCAAGCCAGAACGTCCACATGCCGGAACACATGCTGGAAAGACGCAGGCACTCTCCCACGACCTAAAATTCGATTACCGGATCGCCCAGGCCTCGATCTTCCTCGACGCAATGTCATATGTGCTGACACTGATTGCACCCGCATCGTCGCAAATTCTCTTTGTCGGATTCACATCGCTCTCTTCTTTCACTGCGGGCGTGAACCCCGCCATTCATTCCCTCGCGGTATCGTATCTTTTTGCTTCGAATGAAAATGCAAACGTAGGGCAGATGTTTGGGGGGATGAGCATGCTTCAGGCAGTATCGCATACCCTACAGGTGAGTATTTCTTCTCATTTGTGACCAGACGTCTCGTGTTAATATAATATGCTAGCCCTTGGTGTTCGGGCTGGTGTACAGCGAGACCGTAGCGACATATCCTAAAGCGATCTTTGCAGTCGCAGCAGGACTCCTTTTCTCTTCGTCTGTGATGTTTACACTCTTGCGCACGAATGTGACGCCTCATCGTGATACTGAAGATATGATTCAGCGGGAGGAGGAGGAGTCTAATGCTCTGGATGAAGGATGTGATACTGTGGGGGAAAACAGTCGGCCCTTGCTCGCAGAAGAATCGCGACAACAGGGTTCATTATGATTGAGATCTTTCTTTTTTTGAGAGGTAACAGAAAAGAAATTGGTACTACAGTTTACCGTAGTGTGTGTATGTATCTTTAGTTTCAGAATATGTTCGGTCTGATGTATAAATTGCCTGTAAGGAGTTGAACACTATAGCTAGGTTTATTAATGTAATTTTAGCTATTCTCGAGTATGAGTGTCTTCGAGAACCATTTGTGGACAAATATAATAAATTAAAGAGATGAATTTTTGTAGAGGTATAATGTGGATGCGAGCCTTCGCATTTACGGTAATAATGCTAATATAACGTTGATATCGGATAATATCTCCCCTCCTCCGGTTCGTGTACCAGAGACTTAAGAATACACTGATGAAACAGCATCCTGAGTTTTACGGGTTTCGCATACCGCAAGTAGGTTGGGAGCAAACGACGACCCGATATATGTACTAGGCCGACATGCCTGTGGCTTCACCACCTTCCTGCGGGGAACACAAGAAATTAGCCCAGTATAGAATCACCGTGTTGGGGGACGGCGGAGTTCAGAAAGCGGAGTTGAATAAAATTGTTTGCGTGTTCCTACGGTGTTGGTTGTAACACTCTTGAACTCCAACCACCATCAACACTCAACCAAGTCGAACCTCACGCTCCATCGACATGCTCGCTACACGAAATTTCCAGTCGTCTACCTTTAGCACGGCTCCAGTGACTACGATGGAAATACTTGATCGAGACCTCTTTCCGTTATCGTCCCGGTCTAGTATCCAGAAACTGTGCAAAGTACCTGTGCGATCTTCTCTCTACATGTAACCTACTAACACACCTTCCAGGAGCACAGCATCAAGGCGAACATGCGCACTGATTGACGATCAATGCTCTGTGTGACCTCGCCAAGTGAGTGTTGTTTTCCTTGCTAACTTTGAGTGCATCTGACCTTATCTCGGCTTCAGTGACCAGACGCGTCTTCACCTCTGTTCCACCCACACTCCAACCCTTCAACATCACATTCCCAACAATTAAATGTTTGCTCTCGCTGCTCGGGCAGCTGAGCTTGAAACTAGGATCATTTTTATCCCCGTGCTCAACGACTAGATCTTCTCCTTACAGAGTATGTAAACTTGACTTCTGACCTGTGTTCTGGTGATTCTCACAATCACATCAGGACGACACTTTTGCCTAGAGCGTTCAAAGAAGATCTCAATCTCCCTAATCCCTCGCCTAGGCATCCTATCCTTGGTAAGCATGCCCGCAGTCCAACCGAAACTCCTGATGTCAGCCTTACTGAACTTCCTGTCAATGCCACCCAACAACAGTGTGAAGATCCAAAGCTTGCTGCCTTCCATCGCCTTGTCAAACCTCTAAGGAAGAAACTGTGCCTTGATCCCGAGGGCCAATTTCACCCTCTTTCATACTTGCACCATGGTACAGGTCCATTGTCCATGTGTACCCCTCATCAAGTCTACCTCCTGGTAACTCCATGGGGGGTGGTTGTGCCCTGACACCGCTTAGAAGGACGGATGACATGGATTATTTTATGTTGTCTGTGGATGAGCCTGTATTATAGAAAGTGCAGGAGGGTGATATGAAGTTTAATATCATTGCTGAGCCACCAAAAACCACCCATCCGGTTCCGCTAATCCTCATCCTACCCTCTGAATCTTTGCGCCTCCTACCTTCCGGTCACCTAGGTGACCTGCCCTGTGCATGATCCTGGCTTCTTTAAGGATCCTTTACCTGTCTACTCCACGGCATCGCTACTCCCTTCACGCTGCCTCCCATACCTCGGGCTCTTTATCCCCCGGACTCAACTCAGTGCGCTACTCCGACTTTGGGTGAACCTTGGAAACTCATCCCTTCTGAAACCAACAGGCATTCCTCGATTTGGTGATAGGATGCAACAGTCTGGAACGCAATGTAACATGTAGAGTCGTTGGGTGGTGCCATGCTGAGGCAGGTATAGATCGGGTGTCTCGTTAGGAGCGTGACAAGTATCGCCTGTATTTCACCCCTCCGCGAGAGCCCGATGCTAGATATGGCACTGGTAGAACCCTAACCCACGGATTCTTGGTTTCATTGAAGAGTCCCGTCAAGATGGAGCTGCAAGGTCCTGAGGGCGAGACTGATGGACATTGGTCTCGCCCTAATCAATAGTGGTCTGCCTGCTTGTTTCTTCACTGTGCCATATGTTGTCTGGGGTTTTGTATTCAACACCATTGCCTTCGACTCCGCTGCGATCTGTTGTTGACTGGGGCTTTGTATTCCAAAAATTTTTTTTGGAGGCATGTTCAAGAAAATAATTACATGTTTTGCTCGCTGGTGCCAATTCAAAGTCTGAACTCCATTTGTTATGGATGAGGGATTTAAACTATTGGTGTTTCTAATAGAGCAAATCAGTTACCTATAATTATTAGTTCCCGCATATTCTGCAAATGCTAAAATTTATCAAGTGACTGAAATTATCAGGCACATGCTATAGTTGCATCCTATTAATTGTTTGCAACCTATAGATCCTGTTGTTGTAATTAGCGCAGTAACTAGAGACAATTAACTCAGTGAAGAGACAGTTCACTATTGTTGTTATTATCATACCTAGAGACAATTAACTACACAATGGAGTGAGTCTACATAGTCTCTCAATGTATACAATGATACATGCCTCAGTGAAGGGACAGTTCACTGAGGTAGTCTATCTACTTGTCCGTAACTTTATACTGTCTTGGTCATTGATGACTGAGACTATCAAATTCCCATCAGTCCTCTTAGTAACCTCAGTCAGCAATGACTGAGATTACTAAGTTCCTATTAGTTCTACCAACTGGAGTGTTCAATGCAACCCTGCATTCTACACTTACTGGTGTTAGTATTATGGACAACTTGGTGCAAATGTAAGTTATGCAACTAGACAAAGTTAGACTCCTCAGTGTAGACAGACACTGAGATATGCATTACCTAGATAAAGTTAGACTCTAAGCTAATCAGTTTGTCTAGTATGGTATAATAGGGCTACACTCTTACCTCCTCAGTGTAGACAGACACTGAGGAGAACCAACTAGCGCCACCCCACTCCTATGTGTACCCTGGGTGCCTATGCCCAACTCCACTGTGTCTCCTAGCAACACAAGTATCTACATATGTATACCATAGAAGAAGTAATGTAGAATTGACCCAAAATATACCATTTATATTCAATACTCCCTCAATTCAACATTACACCTAGCAACATTCTGAGTCGCCCAAATGTGAGCCTTGGGAGTGCCTTAGTAAAAATATCTGCCACCATGTCTTGAGTAAGGCAGTAATGAAGATCAATACACCCATGGCTGATGGCCTCCCAGATGAAGTGATAGTGAATGTCGATGAGTTTTATATGAGCGTGGTATTTGCCATTCTGAGCTACGGTGATGGCTAAAGTAATGTCACAATAGAGTAAGATGGGCTGTGAGAGAGGGTGGAATACATCACTGATGAAAGCTCTGATTTACAGGGCTTCCTTGCTTGCATGCATGATAGCAACATACTCAGATTCAGTTGTTGATAAAGAGACAAGTGATTGCTTCCTCGAATTCTAACTTATGGCTCCCCCATCTATGGTGAAAACATAGCCAGATATCACATGTTGGTGCTCCTGTGAACTTCTATCAGGATTGCTAAAACCTTTCAACCTGTACCAGTCTCACCTGTCTTCAAGTGCCCACTTGAACATCCAACCTGCTCCTATTGTGAGCTTAGCTTCTTTTGTGCCCTTCAGATATCTTATGACCCACTTTACAGCTTCCCAATGGATGTGTCTGGGGTTTTGCATAGAGCGAGATAGATATGACACTGTATATGCAATGTCTGGCCTGGAGCCTATGGCCACATACATCAGCGAGCCAATAGCCTCCTTGTATGGTACGTGCTTCATTTTCTCTATTTCTTAAGGGGTGCTAGGACAGTCTTTGACAGATAAGATGTCACTGGGGCTCATTAGGATTGCAAGCAGTTGAGCATCCTGTAGGTTAAAGCATTCCACAATCTTCTGGATATACACACTCTGACTAAAGATAATAGTCCTTTGGTTTCGATCCCTGGATACTTTGAGACCTAATAACCAGTTCAGATTGCCTAGGTCCTTGATTTTATAGTACGTGCTGCTTTTTGAACCTGCTAATGCCATGTTTCAAGTTCCCAACAATGGTGATATTGTCTACATCAACCGCAAGTATGGTGGCAGCCTTTGCACCCTTCTTCTTCTTTCCTTTCTGCTTGGGACAGTTATACTTCAGATGCCCCTTTTCCCCACATGTCCAGCATTCAGCATCTGACTTTGCAGATCCCATCAAGTTCCTGGAAGAAGCTATAGGTTTCTTCTTCTCCCAACCTTTCCCCTTGGCTATCATAGCCATTTCATTTCCCTTCAAGTGGTCCTCTTCGATCTGCAACTGATCAAACTCATCTAGGATCATCTCAATAACTACTTGGGGGGTAACCTTATCTGGAGCCATCCTGTTTTGCAAAGATAGCATATTTATGAATGGGTGGTAGGTTTTAGGGAGTGATGCAAGGACCATAGCAATAAAGTCTTGGTCCTCAATTTTATCTCCCATACCATTCAACTGCTCATGCATTGACTTCAGGGATTCAATGTGAGTCCTCACAATTGCTTCTTCTTTGCATTTCAGCACGTATATCCTGTACCTCAAATCAATACAGACTGCCAGGGCCTTATCCTCATGCTTCCCACATAGCTTGCTCCACATCATAAAC
This sequence comes from Chroogomphus rutilus, assembly GCA_003314275.1. Taxonomy (NCBI): domain Eukaryota; kingdom Fungi; phylum Basidiomycota; class Agaricomycetes; order Boletales; family Gomphidiaceae; genus Chroogomphus; species Chroogomphus rutilus. The sequence continues at coordinate 6,754 of QLPI01000104.1, forward strand.
ACCTTATCCTCGTTCTGAATCTCCAGCGTGATGCTTTCAGAGACACTAGTGAGTATCTGGGCTTTGATGATATTTTCCCTCTGCTCATACTCATCCTGTCGGTGTTCAGTTTCCTCTAGGGCTTCTTCCTCTTCCTGGCTGAGTGTATACCCATCTGGGTATTGTAGAGTTGCAGTTGGGAGTCTTGCAAGGCCATCCAGGTGTCACTTGATACCCTTGTGTGCTGATAATGTAGTGAGTGTCTGCCTCTTCCATATGCTCCATTTAGAACCGTCAGCTGCTAGCTTGCTAACCTGGTAGACCTTGGTAAGAGATGCTGAGGGGTTTTTTTCACTTGCAGGGGCCGTAACCTGTTAGTATTATAGACAACTTGGTGCAAATGTAAGTTATGCAACTAGACAAAGTTAGACTCCTCAGTGTAGACAGACACTGAGATATGCATTACCTAGATAACGTTAGACTAAAAGCTAATCAGTTTGTCTAGTATAGTATAATAGGGCTGCACTCTTACCTCCTCAGTATAGACAGATACTGAGGAGAACCAACTAGCACCACCCCACTCCACTGTCTCCTAGCAATGCAAGTATCTACATATATATACCATAGAATAAGTAATGTAGAATTGACCCAAAATATACCATTTATATTCAACAATTGGTATCAATCCCAACACCTGTTTTGGAATCTAAGAAGTGTGACAAAACTTTGGTATGAACCAAGGTAAGTCAAGTTCTCTGACAAGAGGTAGGAGGACAACAAAATACACCTGCATAGGCTATTTTTATAGAGAACCCAATTAAGAAATTATACTCTTGTTAAGAATGTGAGCAGCAAGGTTCTTAATGTGTATATCTCGGTGAGGTTAAACTTCGTAGAGGTTTAGAATAGGGCTTGGCTTCAGTTTATATACTGTGCCATCCAAATCTCATTATATCCCTAACTTTGGACAGAGGTTTAGAGTAGAGCGAGGTTGTAGAAACCCTTTGGTGAAAGCTCAGAGACTGAGCAAGGTTTGCCTCGTTGAATTCTAAGTTGATTATCAGACTACTGAACTTCTACTTTACATGCATGTTATATACTGGTGAGTATTTCGACCTTCAGTAAACTTAGTGACTGAGAACAAGGGGAAATACAAATGGGGAAAGGATCTCTGATCAAAAGAACAAGGGAACAAAAGTACAAGGGGCTGAGCAAACTTAGTAACCAAGCCACTGTAGGATCTGAATGGAATCTTGAGTGGGATCTTGATATACTTCTATTTCGAGAATTGGCAAGTAGAGTTGAGTCAATCAGTAAGATAAGGGAATGGAAATTAAAAGGTATCTAGTGATAAAGGTTGGGAAAAGTTAGGACTGGTAAATAGTGGGTGCGATGTCCAGTCGGAGGGCTGAGGATTGTTAGCAGAGGTTGTATAGACTAAGGAAGGCAGATAGGCAGGATTGGCTGAAACTAAGGACTTGTCCATGTAGGTTGAGTAGGGTTGTCCTGAAGAGAAAACATGTCCATGTGGTTTGAACTGGAGATTAGGGCAGATATGATTTTGGTGAGGTCATGACAGTATCCCCTCCTTATGGCTAAGTCTCATGAGACCATGGTAGTAGAGTTCAGATGTAGCTATAACTGGGTTTGAACTTTGGCAAGGTATGTATAAAAGAGGGGGACTCTGGATGGGTGGTCTTCATTGAACATAATGGCTAGTATGTTGAAACTAGTCATCAATCAGCTAATTGCTCCCACCATTTCTAACTTTAGTGGGGTGTACATTGCTGACAAGTCCAACAAGCTCATCAGGGTTGATCATTACATCAAGGTCGATCCCAAGGTTTGGAAGGCAATCAAAACAATGTGAGGTTTGCACGATATATAAGTCCCTTGAATCAAAAGGTTCAACTTATCAAAGTTCCAAAGTAAGTTGTCCAATTTTTTCTATTCATTACATTTTGCTGATTGCCATCAGTATTCAAAGCTCCAGTTGATGCACAATTTGGAGTCAGGCAAGGTGAACCTAATATACTATTGGAAGATGCTCCCAAACACTATCCAAGGGGGAGAGTGGCTTCTGGCAACATATATCAAAGAAATCTGTGCCTATTGCAGGCATCAGGAGAACTTGTGTTTGCATCAAATGATGGATGATAGGGTGGTGGATTTCAGAGCTTATGTGTGGTGTGCTCAGCGAGGTATTTCTTGTAGTATTTCTTAGTGAGGTAGGAGCACATGAGGTACAGGTGGGGAAAAATTAAGGATTTCTAAAGGGTAGCTAGAGGTCCTGGCTTGGATGGATAAGACTTGTGAAAATCTTGAACAAGTTTGGAAGCATAATCAAGTTCAGTTACAAGGATCTACAAGGTTTCCTCATTGGTTCCTTTGTAGCCTGCCCATCAAAGCAAGTATAGTAGCTTGCAAGCCTTGCATCTGTTGTCGATCTTGGAGTCCAAAACTTCAGAGACTTTGAACTCTGGTTCTCCATTGATTATGATAGGAGGCAGAGGCAGCTGTAGATGGTTCCAGATGGTGTTGGGTGAGGTTGGTTTGAGCATTGAAATGTAGAAGACAGAAAATATACTGCTTTCATATAATCTGGAAGTTTCAAGATAACTGAGCGAGTACTGGAGTGAGCTATGATTTCAAAACACCTAAAAACTTCTCAGCATGATTCTTGGTAGGGCATATAGTTCTAAAGAATTGCACTTTGATGAACGCAAGGTTATTAATCTCAAACTTGGGTATAGGAAGTCGTTTGGTGTCAGCTGAGATTTGGTAGGCTTGCTGGGCATCATTGATAGCTCCAAAATGTTCTTGGTGAAGTTCATCCAGGTTGATTACAAAGTCTTGGGCTTATGACAATGCAAGGTCTTGTTTGGGGTGGATGGTTAGGTTGGGGTAGTAGCCCTTGTTATAATGAAATTCTCATAGTAGCACTGGGAGCATTGTTATAGGCAAATTCTGCTAATGGGAGAAGAGAGGCCCAATTGTCCTACTGGTAGTTACAGTCGATGCATAGGTACTGTTCTAATATTTGATTAGTATACTCAGTCTGTCTATCACCTTTGGGGTGGTAGCCAAAAGTGTAGTGCAGTTTCATATTCAGGGCCTTCCTGAGAGATCACCAGAAGTGTTACACAAATTCTGAACCTCAGTCAGAGGTTATATGAGTGGGTATGCCATGCTTGGAGAATACATGTAGGATGAAGAATTCCATAAGTTTTAGCAAGGTTATCATATCAGTCGTGGGAATGAAGATGCTTTGTTTTGAGAAGTGGTCAATGATGACTAGAATGGCCATGAATTCAGAGGATGCTGGAAGTTATTTGATGAAGTCCATGGATATTGAATTCCAAGGTTTCTCTAGGATGGGGAGTTGCTTGAGTAGTCCATAGGGCTTGTATTGTTGAGGTTTGCTTCACATGCGTGTGGTATAGGATTTACAATAGTCCTTGATGTAGGATCTGATACTGGGCCAATTGAAGTCACATCTGATGAAGTCTAAGGTCTTATTGATTCTGAAGTGTCCTGTCAAGTACATGATACTGAGCCTTGGTTCACTTGGTAGTGGTAACCAAACGATCCTTACCGTTTAATCCCACACACCAGTGACAAGTCATTATTCACTAGTACATGGTGTGAAAGGCAACAAATTCCCACAGTAATGTGTTCTTTCAACTGGGCCAAAAGGCCACTATGCCAGGTTATCTGGCATTAGTCTGTGGGCACTATTTAAACAGCAACTTGTTACATGTATTCACCAACCATTGCAATGGTATGTAACACATGGTCTCAGCTCGGCATATTTGATTCATCATTTGGTTCACTCCCTTCATCCCATCCCCTCTATCCTTGTTTATTCTTCTATTCTCTATCCTTTCTCTTATCCATTTCCCCTCAAGACATTTCCTATTCTCTTACTTTTTGGTCATGGCCCTATTGTTTTATATTCAGTCATTTTCTATTGTTCTATTTTGTCAAGACTGTGGTACCGAGCTTCGGTACACTCGGTAATACTGATCAACCGACCGACCTCTACCCATATTATTCTCACTATCACATGGTCTCGGCTCGGTACATCTGGTACATCGTCTAGGTTTCTTCTCCTATCCTATCTGTCTCGTCCTTCACTATCCTTCCATCCCCTCACCCGTTTTCCCTAAACATGTGACAGCCACCCATTATCCTGATCACTGCCCTATTGTTTTATCTTCAGTCATCCTCTATTGTTCTATTCTCACCCACCACTTCATTATTTTATTCTCAGCCATACTCCATTATTCTAATCCCGCTTACATTCCTTATTCTATTCTTGATCACTGTGGACAATGCCTCCATGTGGTTTTTCATACCTTATTGTTTTCCATTCCTTATGCCACCCTGTTCCACATCTTGCTTCTTAACCTATATAAGTAGCAGGATGTATGTAGATAGTTCCTCACTCAGAATATCAAATCGGTTTGCACCCCCTTGTCCACCTTCCCTATCTAAAGTCCTTCGCTCAAGCCGATGCCCTTGGCACCCTCACGAGACTCCTTACTGTCTAAATTAGTGGCACGCACGGAACAGCAGGGCGCAACACACGAGCATGTTGAAGCCTAGCCACTCCAAAATGGTTTGCAGGACTTAACCGATATTTCGGCGTCACCGAATCCTAACAGTATATTCTGAGTGACACTGCTTTCCATGCCACCTCCGTTCTTACAATTATGCCCCCACGAACTAGATCCACAGTCCATATGGATGACAATTGGCTCACCCCCACAGTAAATCAACGAAGGGAGTGCAAAGCCTGTGGTACCCTGCCCCTTCTCATTGGTTATACCTTACCGACAATAGAACTGTGGCATCTTGCCTCCCCCTTCGAGCAAGAACCATGTATCGAAGAAGTTGTTGACGATGAAATTGAATATGCAGATTATGATAACGACGATCAAGAACCCCATCCGGCAGAGGACGAATCCGGTTCAGTACACTATGACGCAGATCCTGAAACCGAGGAGCAGCCTCAGCACCACCGTCAGGCGAACATGCCTGAACCTCCCCAGACTCCAACAGCCACGCCCCCCCAACCCACGGTTGCACCCCATCAACCCGTGGCTGCACCTCCGCAACCTGCGGCTGCACCTCCTCCGTCTGCAGCTATACTGCCGCAAGCCAGGCAAGCTCTGCAAGCCAGGCCACCTCCTAGGGCCAGGGCCCCCATGAACCTGGCCAACAATCACGACCTTCTGAACGCCATTCTCGAACTAGGCAGAACCGCCTAGAACCACCGACAAGACGGTCAAGCCACCAGAATCTGAGAACCAGAACCCTTCGACGGAACTGACCCAAAGAAGTTAAAGGGTTTCATCTTCCTTTGCAGAATGACCTTCTGCACCCGGCCTAACTCGTTCCCCGATGATAGGCAAAAAGGCAATTACATGGTCTCCTACCTGAAAGGAATGGCTCTGGAATGTTTCAAGCCTTACCTGACAGGTAATCCCAATACAGAACCCCGTTGGACCAGCAACCTGGAGCTTTTTATCGACGAATTACAGATCAACTTTGGCTCTTAGGACAAGAGAGCCGATGCTGAGATGGCCCTTGAAAAGCTAACTATGCAGGACAACTACAAAGCCACTCGGTTCTTTGTGGAACTTTACAGGCTTGTGGCCTTTGTCGACTACAATGACAATGCTCTCCTCCGCAAGGCATACACGGCACTGCCGAAGCGCATCAAAGATGGTCTCATCCATTTTGATAAACCCCGCACACTCGACGAACTTTGAAATTGTATTCAAAGGATCGACATGAGGTATTGGGAACGAAAGGCTGAACAGTCTGTGGAGGGCAGCAATGAGCCAAAGAAAGATATCAGATCGGACAAGCCTGGCAACAGATCCACCTCGGACAACCGCCAGCAACATAATAGCAATGATAACAGCAGCAAGGACACGTCCAATAACAAAGATGGGAAAATGCCCTAGCCAAACCCACCTGAGTATACTAAGACCCTTGGAAAGGATGGCAAGCTTCTCCCGACTGAACATCAAAGATGCATGGACCACAACCTGTGTCTCCTCTGTGCCGCCAGTAATTACAAAGTCGCTGAATGCCCCAAGGCAACCAAAGTCTGCGCGACCACCACTCCCAACTCCATCTCACAGGCATCTGATGCCTCGGACATCAATGCTGAGGACTCAGCAACGGCGACCGAAGACTAGTCCCCTATCTGCTAACCTCTGAGCACACCGAGAGTTGCGTTGACTCAGCAGATGCTAGTAGTGAGGTTTAGATCAATGCTCATATGCCCCCATGCTCTCTTCTCTTCTCCCGACATCTGATTGGTTACCAAATCTCTCCGGCAACCCACCCTGATGCCTGATCGCACCAACTTCTATCCATAGTTACTGCGTTATTTTATTTAGAATTCTTTGATCCAGTACAGCTCATTCGGTTACCACTGAATACATAGACATGTCACTAGATCTTCCATCCAGACAATAGCTGTCCAACCATCCATCTGTCACATCACTAGATCAGTTGGTTGGCAATATTCAGTCACAACTTGCTCACCCGCTATAATCCGTTGATTAACAGGGTATTGGGCAGTACTATGTTCCGTCATGCCACTAACACTTTTAGGTGCGTCCCAATGGCCTTGGTTTAGTTGACACTTGCCACTGCTCCAAAAGCCTCACCCAGGATCCTGTTCCATTGCTGGAAGCTTTGTCAATAGCCCTAGTCAATGCAACTGCCTTGTGCATGCTTGTATACCAGAATGCCTGGCAAGTTTTTAGCTGGGACCTCTCGGTCAGCGGCACCATTCGGCACGTCCGGCCAGGGTCTCTTCCGTCCGTCCACATCCGTTCCCATCCCTATTATCCCCATGTATCCACATCAACATACTCCTACCACTCCTTTCCGTTCCCTCAGCATGAGGTAGACTATGGGATGTCTACCTAAAAGAGAGGGGTAGCAACCAGCTAAAAACACTTCAAACTACTCCCCTCCCAAAGCATCCATCTCCCAAAATTCCTTCCCTCTTCACCTCCGCTGATCTTGACCTAATTGCCGAAAAAACCGGCACGCTCACTTGTTCCTTTTTCCTCATTTCCTCATATGTTTTCACTCCTTTGTTTTCACCAAAACAAAAAACAATAACAAATTCTATTCTCAGTCATCCTTCAAAGTCTCATCTACCACCATCTCCTCATCTTTTTCCTTATCCTCCCCCCTTATCCTCTTCACCATCATCATCCTTCAACTGGTCCTCTCCCGGACTTTCACTCCCATCCGACTCTTCCGGAACTCCTGTATGGCCCAGTATTCCCGAACCGCCACGCCGATCCTCACCCATCAAGGCCACGGTGCGACCTATGTACTCAACCGCCTTCACCATCCAGAGAAAAACTCTGGTCATCACCGCCTGCCCCTGCAGGATGTCTTCCCAGATCTCGGCGGCACGCCGGGACCCTGACTCTTCCGGCTGCAGGACATCTGCAGTCATTGATTGACCACTCGGCCTCAGACCCATCGGCCGCTCGCTCGGCCACATCGTGATGGCCCTTCTCGGCCTCTTCATTGGCTGCTCCTCCTCTCATTCTGTTTCTGTTTCCTCCCTCTCGCTCTGTTCTTCCTCACTCTCCCTCTCCGACTCCACCTCTTCCCGACTCTTAACCTTGCGCTGCTGAGGCACCGCCAGGCTGCACTTCACATAGCAGGCATTGCATCGCCCACATGCTGCCCCTATGTTCCTCACTAGACAATTCTCCTCGCATTCCTTGCAATGATCACAAGGAGGACAGAGGGATAGCAACCATTCTCGGGTCAGCCTTTTTTTGGGCTAATAAAGGGAAAATAAAATTAAATAAAAATTAAATAAATAAATCCCCACATACCGTACTCTCCATCAGCACTCTCCTCATGTTCATTTTCTTAGTAGACTCTGCCCCTGGACTCCTACCCCTCTTATGGAGCGAAACCTCCAGTCTTCCCGAAACCTCGGGAGCCCCTGCGGCACCAGTACCCTTGCTTTCAGGAACCTTACCCTGTTTCCCTACATTCAGAGGAGGTCCTGTCTCAGTTGCATCCTCAAGGCCCCAGTTCCCCACCTGTTTTGCCAACCCCTCCTGATCCCTCTCGGCAGCTTCAGCAGTAGCGTCGGTCACTCTACTATCAGTCTCTTCTCCCTCTGCTACTAATTTAGCAGCTGCTTTTGCCGCATCCTCACCCTCCTTCTTCTTGGCCTTGGCCTCGGCAATTCGGGCAGCCTCAGCCTCTCGCTTCTGCTGCCTCTCCAACCTGTTCCTTTCCATCTCAGCTTTCTGCGCATCGTCTTCATCCGTCTTGTAACCCATCTTGTTGCGATAGACAGTGATGAGATACTCATATTGATAGAAGCAAGGGTCATGTTCCAGCGCCAAACCCCAAACCTTTTGTGATGTCACAATAATGCGTCGGAGCATCATATTTGACTCCCGCTCACTAGCTTCATGGGTTCAGCCACTAAGGGGGGGATACTGTCAAGACCGTGGTACCGAGCTCCGGTACACTCGGTAATATTGACCGACCGACTGTCCTCTACCCATATTATTCTCACTATCATATGGTCTCGGCTCAGTACATCTGGTACATCGTCTAGGTTTCTTCTCCTATCCTATCTGTCTCGTCCTTCACTATCCTTCCATCCCCTCATCCGTTTTCCCCAAACATGTGACGGCCACCCATTATCCTGATCACTGCCCTATTGTTTTATCTTTGGTTGTCCTCTATTGTTCTATTCTCACCCACCACTTCATTATTTTATTCTCAGCCATACTCCATTATTCTAATCCCGCTTACATTCCTTATTCTATTCTTGATCACTGTGGACAATGCCTCCATGTGGTTTTTCATACCTTATTGTTTTCCATTCCTTATGCCACCCTGTTCCACATCTTGCTTCTTAACCTATATAAGTAGCGGGATGTATGTAGATAGTTCCTCACTCAGAATATCAAATCGGTTTGCACCCCCTTGTCCACCTTCCCTATCTACAGTCCTTCGCTCAAGCCGACGCCCTCGGCACCCTCACGAGACTCCTTACTGTCTAAATTAGTGGCATGCACGGAACAGCAGGGTGCAACGCACAAGCACATTGAAGCCTAGCCACTCCAAAACAGTTTGCAGGACTTAACCGATATTTCGGCATCACCGAATCCTAACATATTTTCACTCACACTCCTATTCTTTTATGCTCAGCCATATTTCATTGTTCTATTCTCATTTACATTTCTTTGTTCTATTTCTGATTACTGTAAACAATAATTCCACATGTTCTTCATATCTTATTATTTCTCCATGTCTTATGCTACCCTAATTCCATATCTCACTTCTTAACCTATATAAGTAGTACATGTACATAGATAGTTCTTTGTTCTGAATATCAACTTGGCATATGCCTGTCAAGTACATGATACTGAGCCCTGGTTCACTTAGTAGTTCTGACCAAATGACCCCTACCGTTTAATCCCACACACCAGTGACAAGTCACTCTTTACTAGTACATAGTCTCGGCTCGGTACATTTGGTTCATCATTTTGGTTTACTCCCTTCATCCCATTCCCTCTATTCTTGTTATTCTTCTATTTCCCTATCTTTCCCCCACCCATTTCCCCTCAGGACATTTATTATTGACTTACTTTTCGGTCGTAGCTGTAAGGGCAACTTACTCAGATCCTGATTTCTGGGCAACTGCTGGAAGCTAGAACCAGTGGGACACCACCCAGCCCTAGCCTTCTCCCTAGGCTTGACTCAGGGACTCAAACCCTAAAGCCTACCCACAGAGCCAATCAGACACTGGTAAGGGGATCCAGAAGTGAATATATATTAAAAGAGGAGGCTAAGTACAATATCAATACATACCTGGTAAGGGGATCCAGAAGAGAATGAGGTGAGGATCCCTTACCTAAGCAGCAAACTATATAGTTAGTGACTGTGACACAAGTAAGTCATGTCACAGTCAATGAAACAAGTGCAATGAGAATTAAACTAAAGTATTAATAGGGGGAGGAAGATAGAAAATAAAAGATATACTGGGAAAAGAATAAACATTAGAGGGCAGGAGTGTTTTGAAACCGTAAATGAGGTAACCTGAGAACCGTGACAAAACTTTGGTATGAAGAAAGCCTAATCAAGCTCTCTGACAGACATGGGCAAGTGGAAGCCTGTCCAGGTTGATGTTCAAAAAGAATTATTTAAAGGGGGCCTTGGCAGGTGCCTTTTCAATTACGTGTAGGAATAATAGTTTGTATATGTGAACTATTATTCTACCCTTGCCTAGGATTATTTCCACGGATGTTCTATAAATTTGATTTAGTTCTTTTACTATGTTTTTGCATACCTTTTATGTTTTAACCGAGAACCCTTTATCAAGCACTGACCTTCAGATCAATGTATTCAAGAGAGGGAGGCACTGACCTTCGGATCAACGTACCTATAAGAAGGGGGCACTGGCCTTCGGACCAACATACTGGAGTGGGTGGCACTGACCTTCGGATCAACATACCTAAGGGTCCTTGATGATAATCCGATGGATTATGGGTGATAGTAAGATAGATTGTTAAGTTACTTTTTGTCAAGCTTCGGGAATGCCAAGATGTCGGACAGGAATGGCCAAGTCCTACAGGCCAGAAGTAGTGGCTTTGGCTTCAACGTACTCGTGCATTGCACTCTACTCTTCCGTGCGTGCCACTGATTTGCAACAGATGGGGTACTCAGGAGGATGCCTATGATGCCGGTCCAAGTAGAGGACTTAACAGAGGAGGAGAAGGTAGAAGGGCCTAAGCCTAGTTGATACCCAGAATGAGGAAGTATGTACGTACATGCCCTACTTATATAGGTTTAAGAAGCAACATGTGGAATAAGAAATGTAGGACAATAAGGTATGCAGAGCATATGGGTATTTTCCACAACGAGTAAAATTAGAATGAAGGGATGCAAATGGAAATAGAACAATAAAAGATAGAATAATAGAAATGTGACCAAGGATAGGACAATAGGGAGTGCCTGACTATAAAACAATGGTTGTGACTGAAGATAAAACAAGGACAGGAAGTCCCAAGGTGAGGTGGATCGAGGAATGAGGAGTGGACGGGGTAGGATTAATGGTTGGTGATTGAGGTAAGGTGAATGAGGGATGGGGGCAAGGAATGTGGATGGTGGATGTGCCGAGCCGAAACCAGCACACCAAGTAACTTGCATGTGGCTTGGACACTTGGGCATGGACATAGTCCAATTTACTTAGTCGGCACTGCCAAATTACTGGACACTCAGTATGTACACTTGACACTTTTACACTATAGAACTAGTCTCTATAAATACTAATTCTAAACTGATTATGTAACTCCCCAATAAGGCAAGACCTTCCTGAAATTAGTGGAAGGGTATGGAAAGGAATGGAAGGTCCTGGAAGCTTGTGGCAGTTACGAGTCACCCTGTAGTCACTAATGAGTCATATTCCCATGGCTGGTAGTCTCGTGACTGGTCTAGTCATGAAATATTAATAGTAAGTGAGCTGAGCTTCTGGGCTGACCTAATGTGTAATAGCTATTACCTAAGCCCAGGAATTTGTTATACAATTGAGTCATGAGAGCTTAAGCCAGCAGTTTGACGCTATTTTCTGTGTATAAGTATTTGGCACCTGGCTGTGGGTCCTTGTGGGTCCAAATAGAAATAAGCGAAAAGTGTTTTTAGAGTATTTCCTTGGGCTTGAAGAGCTTGATAGTTTAAGAGTTAATTACTTTGAGTAATTCACTCTTAAATGGCCAGCCAAAATTATTATATTTTTTGGTAGTCAATTCAAGACTGGTTTGTTGAGTTATTTTCTGAGTGAGAGAGGTTTGGAATCCTTTATGCTGATCCTGGTCTGATGGTCTTTCACATCTACTAGAGAATTTCCCATTCCCCAACAAGGAGGCTATCCCCTAACAGCAGCCTTATTGTTCTAATTTCCATTCACACTCCCATTATTCTATTCTCAGCCATATTTCATTGTTCTATTCTTGTTTGCATTCCTTATTCTATTCTTGATCATCATGGACAATACTTCCACATGCTCAACATACCTTATTGTTCTCCATTCCTTATGCTACCCTGGTTCCACATCTTGTTTCTTAACCTATATAAGTAGTGCAATGTAGGTAGATAGTTTCTCATTCTGAATATCAACTTGGCATATGACTAGGTTTATGCCTTCTTGTCTTCCCTTCTCCCATCTGAACCATCCATGGTCAGCAGTGTCAGCAGACATGTCACAGGGCATGCATCATCCCTGAGTAAGTGGTAGTATGAGATCGCGTGGCGACACCGCTCAACGGATGCAGCGATCGAGAAGAGGCGGCACGTCACGCACCAGTTCGGGCTCGTCAATTTTTACACCCCTCACTCCAATGGTGCGTGTCGGATTCCCGTCACTTCGGTGCGGGAGTGACGGACGGTCGTGCAGTCTGTGAGTGTGGTGTGGTGGGCCGAAAGGGGAGGTGCACAATAAGTGCATCTTGAGCGAATCGTACCACGACTCATGGGGAGACCTCCGTAGGTCTGGGATAGTCGCCCGAGATGCAAACGGGGTAAGACGTGGGATGCAATGATAGCTAGACAGCCCATGTGTTACAGATTAAATAGCTCTCATGGCTCGTACTTCGCCAAGGATGCTTTAATCTCTCGCACGTTTAAATCTGGCTGATTTGGGAACTCTTTACAATAAATAATTTATGCGTTGTCCGATAAGCTCAATATGACGAAGTAGGACAGCTCGTAAATAAACGACGGGTTCTATAAGGTCATTTGATCGGTGATATAGAGGTGGCTTAAATGACCTGTAATCCTTAGATGACTGAGATATAGCCTCCCTAATTTTATGTGGACTTATAAGGCTGCGTGGTAAACGTGCTGTCCTCCCTTGAGTGTCCTTTCTTTGAATTTTGCTTTTGAGTGTTCTTCCGCACCAACTTATTCACCTTCTCGAGGCACTCCGAGCAGGTGATTCTGCTTCTAGCTGATGCATGTTGTTGTGCTTTATTTGAAAGCCCTTTATGGATAGCCCGAAATTTCAAACTGGGATATTCCATACTCTCACGGACAATGCCCATCAGTTTGGTTGTCCCCAGGAGACATGCGGCGCGGAGATCTCATGAGGGAAATCCCAAAAGCCGTGTACACACGACTCCCCTACACAACACCTGGCAGGTTTCAGTGCCTAACCCCTGGAAGTCTTCCGGACAATCGTCTCACATCACCCCGCAAATCCATGCAGGAAAGTAATCACAGAAGGATAGATGCACTGTTAAAATTTTACGCTAGAGTCAGCCTCTAACAAGTCAGCTGCCCTCGGAGCAGTTATTTGCCTTCTTCGTTTGCCTCGAAAGGATTGGCCAAAATGGCTCACGGTGTCCCGTAAATTAATATCAAGTTCACACGTAAGGCGACCATTATGTAAAGGTTCGTGTTGTACTTGCTGCTGTGAATTCCATCGCTTACTTAGCTTCTTAGCAGCAAAGGGGAGTGTTAAGTATACATGAGCCGTATTCCTCCGGAGATGCCAATTCCAGGTTATCAGATTGTCAGATAAGCCCCTCTAACACATGCTGATTCAAACGTCAGTCCTTCTCTCCAACTGCCATCCCCTCCATGCCAGCCCCACCCAACTATGGCACACACTTATCTCCCGACAAACTTGATGACGATGCCACAATTCATATTCTTAGTCCCTATTGTCTCAACGCGGATGCTACATCCCGTTCTCATCACCGTCCGAGCTTTGGATCTAATGATCCTTTAGCTCCTCAAAGTGTTGAACTTAGAGAATCATCTGAAGAAGACTCTTTCTTGCCGCAACGCAGTCCTTCCAGCTCGCCCTCGACCCCGTCCGCGCTGACAACCCTGTCGTCGCGCCGTAAGGTGTCGTCGTTATGGTATGAAATTCAAGAGATAAATGTGGTCTATTGTGCGCTGACTATTCTTTTAGGCTGATTCCTGTCGTTCTCCTCGTGGGAATTTCTGTATGTGTTGTCCATATGAACATTCCCAATGGCACTAATGTACTATGCTAACAGCGTGGCATGACCATGGCACCTCGGATACAGGTGTATACCCAGATAGCTTGTGACGAGATCCATCCTCCCCCGTCATCATCACACTCAAATTCCACCACATCGTTTCTCATGAGACCCTCATCTCTAATGCACGACTCCTCCATGCCTATTACGTTGTATACATCATCTCTTATAGATAAGAGTTCAAAGGACACCGGCAAGAAGGAAGTCCGTGTTACCGCACCTTCCGAGGAATGTCTCCGAGACCCTGCAGTCCAGTCCAGGGCAGCAGGCATACAAGCGAGTGCGTGTGGCCCCTTTTATCCGATAAACGCCACTGATATTTTTTTACGTAGCTCTTGGTACTATCGTTGGGGTGCTGAGCATCATAACTGCGGGCTATTGGGGCCAAATATCAGACGCGTTTGGTCGCAAGGCAGCTCTTAGTGGAGCTCTTTTCGGAATGACCTTTCGGTGTGTTGACCTCTATCACAATCTCATGCATAAACTAATAATGTCTCATAGAGATGTTATATACATCTTAGTATCTATACCCAACTCAGTGTTTAGTAGACATGCATGGGCATTTCTATCAGTCGGACCCCTCGTCGAAGGATTGTTGGGGAGTATTCCCGCATTACATGCTGCCCAGAGTGCGTGAGTCATTTCCACTCTTGTACACCGATACCTTCACACACGACTCATAGTTTCCTTGCGGATTCCGTTAAACCCGGCTCACGGTAAGCACTGTTTTTTTTTTTCTGTAATATCATCGAAGGATACTAATTTTTTCAATCCCTAGATTAACGGTTTTTGCATATATCCAGGGAGCTACATATATTTCACTTGCAACAGGCCCACAAGTAGGTTGTTGCCTTTTACTCAACGGGACATCCTTAAGCTGCAATAGATCGCGGGGATGTTATTGCAAGTGATCAAAACGGATGCA
>QLPI01000105.1:0-18133 GCA_003314275.1 Chroogomphus rutilus
AACAACTCCAGTTGCAGAACTGCTGTAGCAACACCAAATCAAAGCATACTTGGTAGATAATTGCTGTTAATGTAGTATACATGTATACAGAGGGCACAAAACACCTTTAATGAATTAAAATCCCTTAGAAGGTATTGTAATATCTCGACCGGCATGGGTTGCCATATCAGATTGGTCACTCTTCCTTTGTAATATCTCTTTCTGTTTGCAGTGAGCCACTACCTTCGCTCAAGCCAAACATTTATATCACCACCTGGACACCCTCATCAACTTGAGATCGACACACTGTTTCATTGACTCTATATTAGTGTCCAAACACAACCTCTGACCCCATGACATCATGCCAATTCTGCTGCAACCTTTGGATGGCTCCTCTAACACCATTAGTGATTGGCATGGGTAACCCCCAGGTATATTGTGTCTACCCATACCCATATCCAAGAACACCCTTACCCTTAATAATGGTTAATGGGTTTTCACAGGTACAGGTATGGGTACCCATGGGTTTAACAGGTATTGTTTTTACCTGCAGGTTTAATGGGTATTGTTTTTACCCATTACCAAACAATGGGTATAAATTTAAAATCAGTATATTTCTATTTTTTTTAAATCAGAATTTATATATTTGGCTGCTGATATAATTGAAGTTCGGTGCTAACCTCACTTATATCAGCTTGGTGTCAACTATATATGCATGAATACACATGCAATTGACACCACCCCAGGACTCACTCAAGATGCACACCGATACACTGCTGCAGTGTGCAATGCAGTGGTGCACACCTATACATCACTGTGGTGTGCAATGTAGTGGCACACACTGATCCACTGCTTTGGTATGTACTGATACCCTGCTGCATTGCTGTGTTGCACCCTCCTCAATTGTCTGTCCCTAATTTTAGAAAGTTAGAAATGTGTGAAGGATACTAAGTCAGAATTAGGCCAGAAACTCAAGTCAGAAGCTAGATGCAAATTAAGTCAATATTTGTACTAGCAAACAGTCCAGTCAACTGGGGGTTTATATACATGTAGGCTACCTTGTATGTTCTACTGTCTGGTTTAAAGACAAGGGGAGGGAGAAAATACAAGGGGCAGTAGAAAATGCAGAACAAGGGTAGTAAGGTACATGGGATCTCTTAAGACACCTACCACAAAAGTGGAATTGTAGTTGTAGGATTGTGGAACTTTGGCATTGCAGAACTATGGATCATAGAAAAGGAATCACAGAAAGGGTGGGCAGAGGATTGTTTTCAATAATCACAACCAGAAAAACTCTGGGAATGGCAGGGATGGTTGTGTAACTGGGTTAGATTGGATTGAGGGGCACAGACTATAACAACCTCCAACTACACCTCTGTGGTCATCTTCTCTACAATCTCTCCAATGGACAATGACATACACCTGATTGCCTTCTACTCCTAGACATTCACCTCCTCTGGAGTTCAACTATGACATCTATGACAAAGAGCTACTTGCAATCTTCAAAGTATTTAAAACCTAGCAACAGTACCTACTAGGTTCCCCTAATCTAATCGACATTATCACTGGCCAAAAAATCCAGAATACTTCTCCATCACCAAGCTCCTCAGCTGCTGTCAAGTCTGTTGGTCCAAATATCTGTCACAATTCAACATGGTCATCTGTTTCCACCCTGTTTATCTTGGTGCCAAACCACATACACTAACTAGAAAATGGGATGTCTACCCTAAAGAATGGGAAAGTGTCAAGCTTTGGAAGTGCCAAAGATGCAGGTGGGGAGTGGCCAAGTCCTGCAGGCCAAAAGTAGTGGCTTGGCTTCAATGTACTCGTGTGTTGTGCCCTACTCTCCATGCGTGCCACCAATTTGGAGCAGAAGGGATACTTGGGAGAGTGCCAAAGGTGCCAGCCCGAGTAGAGGACTTTACAGAGGAGAGGGGAGGTAAGAGGCCTAAGCCTAGTCAATACCCAGAATGAGGAAGTATGTACATGCATGTCCTACTTTATATAGGTTAGGAAGCGACATGTGGAATAAGGAATGTGGGACAATAAGGTATGTAGAGAATGTGGGGGTATTGTCCACAATGAACAAAAAATAGAATGGAGGAATGTAAACGGGGATAGAACAATGAAAATAGAATAATAGGAATGTGACCAAGGATAGGACAATAGGGAGTGCCCGGCTATAAAACAATGGGTTATGACCGAGGATAAAACAATGGTCAGATGTTCCAAGGTAAGATGGGTCGAGGAGTAAGGAGCGGACAGGGTAGGATTAATGGATGGTGAATGAGGCAGAGTAGATGAGGGGTAGGGACGGGGAATGTGGATGGTGGATGTGCTGAGTCGAGACCGGCATACCAAGTGACTTGCATGTGGCTTAGACACTTGTGCATGGACATAGTCTAATTGCTCAGTTGGCACTGCTGAATTATCGGACACTTGGTACATGTACTTGACAGGTTCCTCAAGTACCAGTGCTTCAAAGTCTAGCATTCTGCATGGTTTTGGTGCATATATGTGGGTCCTTTGACAGGATTGAGGTATGTTTTGTTGGGCTCATACTCCTCCAACAAATTCAAGCCTAATATTCAAAATAATTAAAAACAAGACCTAGAAGAGCAAGAGATCTCAAGTATATTTTTGTTTATTTTTCCTGATTTTTTTTTCTTCGCTCTCTGTATTATTTTTGTATTTCTAACAATGCGAATGTCATGTTTTGGATCCATCCGGAAGTTGCCAGCATGTTCCAACGTTCGTTTTCTTTTCACTCCCGGTCATATATGACATCACCGGGAGTATTGTATATGCGCGCTCTCTTCGCGCAAAGTCATTTCTCTTCTCCTCAGTGCTTGACCACACTGAGGAGGTGAGCAAAATAATTGTAATATAAATGTTGTATCTAACAACCTGTAGATTATTTTATTTAGGTAGTTACTTTCAAATGAAACAGTGCTTGACCACACTGAGGAGATTATTTTATTTAGTCTGTGTCCCTTGTGTTCCTACTCAAGTTACACTAATATATTAGAGCTCATTTCCCTACACATTTTCCTGTTGGGGAATGGGGAATTCTCTAGTAGATATGAAGGGCCATCAGACCAGGATCAGTATAAAGGATTCCAAATGTCTCTCACTCAGAAAATAACTCAACAAACCAGTCTTGAATTGTCTACCAAAAAAATATAATAATTTTGGCTGGCTATTTAAGAGTGAATTACTCAAAGTAATTAACTCTTAAACTATAAAGCTCTTCAAGCCCAAGGAAATACTCCAAAAACACTTATATTTTTCGCTTAGTTCTATTTGGACCCACAAGGACCCACAGCCAGGTGCCAAACACTGATACATGGAAAATGGCACCAAACTGCTGGCTGAAGCTTACAAGACTCAATTGTACAACACATTCCTGGGCTTAGGTAATAGCTATTACACCTTAGGTCACCCAGAAGCTCGGCTTACTTACTATTAATATTTTGTGACTTGACCAGTCATGAGACTACTAGCTGTGGGAAATATGACTCAATTGTGACTACAGGGTGACTCGTAACTGCCACAGACTTCCAGGACCTTCCATTCCTTTCCACACCCTTCTACTAATTTCAGGAAGGTCTTGCCTTATTGGGGAATTACATAATCAGCTTAGAATTAGTTTATATAGAGACTAGTTCTGTAGCCTAAAAGTAACTTAACAATCTATCTTACTATCACCCATAGTCCATCAGATTATCTTGTGCATCAAGCACCCTTAGGTATGTTGATCCAAAGGTCAGTGCCACCCACTCCAGTACATTGGTCCGAAGGTCAGTGCCACTTTCTCATAGGTATGTTGATCCGAAGGTCAGTGCCTCCCTCTCTTGAGTACATTGATCCAAAGGTCAGTGCATGATAAAGGGTTCTTGGCTAAAACATAAAAGGTATGCAAAAACATAGTAAAAGAACTAAATCAGATTTATAGAACATCTGTGGAAATAATCCTAGGCAAGGGTAGAATAATAGTTCACGTACACAAACTATTATTCCTACATGTAATTGAAAAGGCACCTGCCAAGGCCCCCTCTAAACAATTCTTTTTGGACATCAACCTGGACAGGCTTCCACTTGCCCACATCTTGTCGGAGAACTTGATTAGGCTTTCTTCACACCAAAGTTTTGTCACGGTTCTCGGATTACCTCATTTATGGTTCCAAAACAGTTCCTCTGCTTCTGTTTGGTAAGGCAATCTCTTATTTATTGCTCTATCAAATGCCTTGTCCGTGCACACTTTTTATGAGTGAACATTCTATGTGGCCGCGTATCTTATTCTAAACATCTCCATGTCTTCTCCATCCTTGGGCATCGATGGATAATATGGGCAGCAAGATTATCAGTGGATGGCCGGTAAGTCCCTTTTTCTTTAGCTACTATGTCCCAATAGAAAACTAAGAAGTTTTGTACATCATCTTGGTAGGCTATACAGAGCACTTCTAGCTTTGGCATCGTCCAAACAGCATCCGTAGGCCACTGTTTTGGAACCTGGACAAGACCTTGGTGTTAAAGATATAACACTTCAGTCAAGCACTGTGTGAAGTGAAGTGAGACAAAGAAGAGTTTCAAACCCTGCTGCAGCGCAACTCTGGAAATAATTTAATATTTATACCTTGGTCACAATCTGTGTAATAACTCTAGCAAGCTAATACGACGAGAAGGTGATGCATTTGTTAGCAGCAATGAATGAGACTATCAAAGTCTGTAGGTTCAGGACACTTAGGGGTCCAGAGATATTCCAATGAAAGGGAATGCACTTAGAGGAACAAGGAAGTAAGTGGACTGAACAGATTACCCAGTCAATGCACTCTAAAATGAGGGTGAGGCTGAGACAGAAAGTACAGTAAAGTAATCTCAAGAGACAAAAGAGTCTTTAATCAGAAACTGATTAGAAACCCTCAGTGGTAGAGATGCAATTGAACTGGACAATCAACAGAACAATCTCACTCTGTAGAATCAGTTTTACTAAGCAGGACAATCAACTACTTATGCTGAATCTAATACTAATACTGGACAATCAACAGTATTAATATATGAGAAATAACAATAATACCGGACAATCAACAGTATTACTATTATGTAAACCTAGGAGCTGGACTATCAACAGCTGACTAAGTGTACTGAGTCACAATGTCACACTGGCAAGTGTAAGGAGATAAGATGAATTATTTGATTGCTTCAAAGGGGGCAGGAAGGCCTCTTTTTATACTAATTTACAGGCTGATTAGTAAGCTAAGCATGTAATTCTACACCTTCCTAATAGGGAAAGTCTTCCAGAAACTGGTGGTCTGTGCACAGAAGGTCATGGAAGGTGCTGGAACCTTGTAGAAGTTCCTGGATCTAATTTGAGCTACTTTCCTTATTTAGTAATTAAAAAGGGCATTGTAGACCGGTTTTGAGCATGTGATTAAGGGAAGACGCAGTGCTGAGACACTCTGGTGTCTCACCATAATATTTGTATGAGACAGGGCTGTCTCAGGCTAATATTTGGTGTGTTTCTATAGAGAAACCGGCAACTTGGCTCTGGGCTTGAATCTGGTTACAGCCCGATTATCTGAAGAGCGGAGCTTGAATTTCAGGCCAAACCTTCGGTGGCGATTAATAGAAGTTGAATTAGTGATAATGGAAGTATTAGGTAGTATTATGAGGCACCAGGAAGGTTGGAAAGGCCTTGAGGAGGAAGATTTGAAAGAAAATAAGGCCTATTAGCAAGCAAATGCTAATAATATTGAGCTAAGGTGGTTGTACAATAGAGAACTTGTTGTTTTTGTACTTTTAGTCTTTTTATACTGCTTTTGTGCTTAGCTATCAACCACTAAGAGATCCCCAACAGTCACTTGCTCGGGAGTTGAGGTACTTGAGGAGTGTTTAGGGAAAAGGTCTCCATGGTGAGTTTTCTTTTTTCTTCTATCTTTCAGAACTCTATAAGCATTGACTCATACGTCCATGGGTCCAGCCTATAGCCTATTTTGTTCTGGCTTGAGAGGCAGACAACTTGGGATCTCAAGAGTGTGTCAAGTAAGTTCAATTCATCCTTGAACACTCCTTCTGCACATGGGGAAAGGGCTCTGTACCCAGGTGCATCTGTCCTGTCCAGGAGTGTCTCTGCTATGCAGAGAAGCTCAATCCTTCTGTCCCAAGCTCTGGGATACTTTCTGACATCCTTTCTTTTTTCACCGGTTAGTAGCTCAACATTATATTGGTCTGCTATGGAGGAGAGTTTGATTGGAGATCTGGCAGAGATGAGGCCAAGGCTATGCCAAGGCAAAGGTATGTCTAGGGGTTCCTCAGGTGGCTGTCAAGTACACATACCGAGACCCATCTACTCGGTAATGCCGACTGAGCAACCATCCTATATCCACGACCAAGTGTCTACGCCACATGCATAACACTTGGTACACCGGTCTCGGCTCGGTACATCCACCATCCACACTCCTTGTCCTCACCCTTTGGTCCGTCTCACCTCAGGACTTCCTGTCCTTGTATTATCCTTGGCCACAACTCCATTGTTTTATAGTCGGCCACTCCCTATTGTCCTATCCTTGGTCACACTTCTATTATTCTATCCTTTATTGTTCTATGCCCGTTTGCATCCCTTCATTCTAATTTTACTTGTTGTGGACAATAACCACATGCTCTGCATACCTTGTTGTCTCACATTCCTTATTCCACATGTTGCTTCTTGAAACCTATATAAATAGGACATGCATGTACATATTTCCTCATTCTGGGTATCGACTAGGCTTAGGCCCTTCTACCTTCTTCCCCTCTGTTAAGTCCTCGACTCGGGCTGGCATCATCAGCATTCTCCCGAGTATCTGTCTGTTGCAAATCGGTGGCACGCACAGCAAGTAGGGTGCAATGCACAAGTATGTTGAAGCCAACGCAACTACTCTTGGCCTGCAGGGCTTGGCCATTGTCCGCCCAATACCCTTCGGCAGTACCGAGGTCCGTCAGTACCCGAAGCTTGACAGTGGCATTGTATGCAGGTTAAGCGGTGATACATTTCTTCTGACAGGTGTGGTTCTCCCACTAGGTGAAGGGTGGAATATGGGGGTTTCTTGCATGGTTGATGACATGCTGGAGGGAAACTTGAGTCCTTCATGAGGCTTGTAGACTTCAAGTCCTGGGTTTGGTCAGTTGAGAGAAGGGTACAGGTTCAGGTAGTGACGAGGAGTAGGTGGTGTAGTGTTGTGTGTAGATCTTTGAATATATCCTTTCTTCGTTAAATCCTTGAGTATTGAGTGAAGGGATAGCTAGTCTAAGAACTGAACCAGTTATGGGCTTTGTGATGAAGACTAGACAAGGATAATTGATCAAGTAATAAACCTGTCAATTCCCAGAGTGTCCACCACTGTTTTGGAACCATTGATAATTTAACCTGAGAAGCGTGCCAAAACTTTGGTGTGAATAAAGCCTGATCAAGTTCTCCAACAAGACATTAGCAAGTAAATGCCAGTCCAGGTTGTTGTCCAAAAAGAATTGTTTAGAGGGGGCCTTGGCAGGTACTTTGTCAATTACATGTAGGAATAATAGTTTATGAGCATAAACTATTAGTTCTACCCTTGCCTAGGATTATTTCTACTTGATGTTCTATATAATCTGGGTTTAGTTCTTTTACTATATTTTTGCATACCTTTTCTGTTATAGCTGAGAACCTTCCACTTCGGTAGAAGGGTGAGCTTCACTCTTTGGAATGAACCTCTTGTTTGCCAATTGGTCTTTGGACCTCTTGACAAAAAGGGTGGCAACTGGTCTTCGGACCAATGTACCTAAGTGGTCTTAGGACCAACTTATACAAGGGTGCTAGCTGCACTAGATAATCTGGTGGATTATGGATAAGAGTAAGATTGATTAAAGTTACTTTTTACACTATAGAACTAGTCTCTATATATACTAATTCTAAGCTGATTATGTAACTCCCCGATAAGGCAAGACTTTTCTGAAATTAGTGGAAGGGTGTGGAAAGGAATAGAAAGTCCTGGAAGCCTGTAGAAGTTATGAGTTACCCTGTAGTCACTAATGAGTTATATTCCCACAACTGGTAGTCTCGTGACTGGTCAAGTCATGAAATATTAATAGTATGTAAGTCGTGCTTCTGGGCTGACCTTATATGTAATAGTTATTATGTAAACCCAGGAATTTGTTCTACAATTGAGTCTTGAGAGCTTGAGCCAGCAGTTTGGCACCATTTTCCATGTGTGATTGTTTGGCACCTGGATATGGGTCCTTGTGGGTCCAAATAGAAATAAGGGAAAAATATAACTGTTTTTTGCAGGTTTTCCTTGGACTTGAAGAGCTTGATGATTTAAGAGTTAATTACTTGAAGGTAATTCACTCTTAAATGTCCAGCCAAATATTATAATATTTTTTGGTAGTCCAGATGAGACTGATTTTAAGTTGGATTATTCCTTGGAGGAGAGGTTTGGACCCCTACATATAGAACTGGTTGAGAAGTGTCCAGACTTCAAGGGATCATCATCTATTCCCTAACACTCACTCACTATCCATCAATCCCACCCTGTCTGCTCCTTATTCCTCAACCCACCTCACCTCGGGACATTCTGTCCTTTTTTTATCCTTGGCCATGACCCTATTGTTTTATAGTCAGTCACTTCCTATTGTCCTATTTTTGGCCACATTCCTATTATCCTATTTTTATTGTTCTTTTCTCATTTACATTCCTTCATTCTATTCTTGATCATTGTGGACAATACTCCCGCTTGCTCTGCATACCTTATTGTTCTTCATTTCTTATTCCACATCCCACCTCTTAAACTATATAAGTAGCACATGGATGTACATATTTCCTCATTCTGGGTATCGACTAGGCTTCGGCCCCTTTACCTTTCTTCCCCTGCTTAAGTCCTCTACTCAGGCTGACATTCTTGGTACTCTCCCAAGTTCCTCTTCTGTTCCAAATTGGTGGCACTCACAGAGAGAGTAGGGTGCAATGCATGAGTACATTAAAGCCAAAGCCACTACTACCAGCCCACAGGACTTGGCCAACTCCCGTCCGCATCCTCGGCATCACCTAACTATGAAAGTCGCTTAGAAACCTGACAGTATACCCAGAATCAAACTACTCCCCATGCTGTCATTCCTTATGAATATTGTCCCACAAGACACCTCTTTAATGATCTTTCTATCTTCTTATTCGGAACTAGGTTCCTTGGTAACCACTTTTAACTGTTAAATCAATTCAGGATCTGCTCATAGCTTCATCGGATCATCTTACTCCTGGAAATATAAAAGTCCTAGTACCTCTACTAACGTAGTTCTGCTCAATTCCTTAACAATACTACCAATTCAGTCATTACTGAATCCATAGAATTGACTACTAGGTGTCCGTCAAGACAAACCCATACCCTAGCATTTTCGACCAAGTACCAGTATAGATTTGGAAACCATCTACTTCAAAAAAATTTTCAGTCTTTTGTGCCAACCTGGTAGCAATGCCCCATCCTCGGCAACCTATTTGGCATGCTTGATCAATCAGCATCCACTCATAGTTCATTTGGAAACTTCTTTTTATTTTCTGCTCTATTAGAATCCTTCTTGATCTAGTACTGCTAAACACATAGACATGTCCACTAGATTTTCCATCCGGACAACTTCAGTCCACCCATCCATCTGTCACATCACTAGATCCATCGGTCGGCAATATTCGGTCACAACTCGCTCACCCACTATAATCCATTGATTAACAGGGTATTGGACAGTACTACGTTCCTTCACACCACTAACATTGTTAGATACATCCCGATGGCCTTGGTCCAGTTGGCACTTGCCACTGTTCTAACAGCCTCGCTCAGGATCCTGTTCCATTGCTGGAAGTTCTGCCAATAGCCCTAGTTACTGCAAATGCCTTTGTGCATGCTTTAGAGTTGCTCTAGGTAATTAATACCTAAAAGCCTGAGCACACCGGTCCTTTTCTCTGGCAGGGTCTAGCGCAGTTGTTCGGCACAGCTGGACTAGATTCTGTGACTTGTGAGTAGCGATGTATGAAAGAAAATAGAATGTGAGTGATTTAGGACATGATATGACAGGGACATGACCTGAGATGCAAATGTGTCACACCGACTAAGACTTGGACTTTGGCTTTGGACTTGAATACAATAGTCTAGATGTTTCTAGACTAGTCTTGACTTGGACTTGGAGACTTTTACTTGTGAACTTGTTATTACAGAGGTGAGCCAGAGGCTTTTATATACAAAAACCAAGCAATGATGTGAAACAATACGAGAGGTTGGCTATGTCAGTTGAATGACAAAGCACGAGAACAAAGTATACAAAAGAGGAAACTATAGAGAAACTCTGGAGAAATGGCACAGCATCAAGGCTGCATGAATAGGGGCTAGGGGCTATGATAGGGGGAGACTAACCAAAAAGGTAAGGATGATAAGTAACAACGAGAAAAGACTAACAGAATAGGAAACAGGTCTGAGTCAAGTCAAGAAAAGGGGAAACATATAAAAGAAACAATAAGGAAGTCCACCAATAAATATCTAACAACCTTGTCCACTACTCCTGAGGGGCCTTAGGATGAGTCAGGGGACTGAGTCATCTCGGAGTATTTCCAGGTCACAGGCAACATATCTTCCGCAATTTCTCCAGTATTCAATCCAAGGATAGGGGTCTGGAAGTAGGAGGACTAATGGGTATACAGCCATGCACTCTCATTTTAAGTTTAAGAGTGAGTTGAATGGAGTGGGTGGGGTAATCAGGATGGGATGGTACCCTGAACTCTGTCTCATATTCTACTCTACTCCTATCATGATATGCTGGTCTAGATATCATACCAAGAAATATGTATGGTTCTTGGCTTTCTGGGAAATAGACTATACATATTAATATTTCATGACTTGACCAGTCACGAGACTACCAGTCATGGGAATATGACTCATTAGTGACTCGTTTAGTGACTCATAGGGTGACTCGTAACTACCACAGGCTTCTAGGATTTTCCATTCCTTTCCACACCCTTCCACTAATTTCAGGAAAGTCTTGCCTTATCAGGGAGTTACATAATCAGCTTAGAATTAGTATATATAGAGACTAGTTCTGTAGCATAACTTTTAATCAATCAATCTTACTCTTATCCATAATCCACCGGATTATCTAGTGCAACTAGCACTCTTATATAAGTCGGTCCAAAGACCACTTAGGTACATTGGTCCAAAGACCACTTAGGTACATTGGTCCGAAGACCAGTTGCCACCCTTTCCGTTAAGAGGTCCAAAGACCAATTGGCAAACAAGAGGTTCATTCCAAAGAGTGAAGATCACCCTTCTACCGAAGTGGAAGGTTCTCGGCTATAACAGAAAAGGTACGCAAAAACATAGTAAAAGAACTAAACCCAGATTATACAGAACATCAAGTGGAAATAATCCTAGGCAAGGGTAGAACTAATAGTTTACGCTCATAAACTATTATTCCTACATGTAATTGGCAAGGTACCTGCCAACGCCCCCTCTAAACAATTCTTTTTGGACAACAACCCGGACTGGCATTCACTTGCTATCGTCTTGTCAGAGAACTTGATCAGGCTTTTATCACACCAAAGTTTTGTCACGCTTCTCGGGTTAAATCATCAACAGTTCTAAAACAGTGTTCTACCCTCAGGCGATGCACTGGTGAAGGGGGATCTAAAGATTTGGTTTAACACCTAATTACACAGTGAATAGCATACCTGGTGAAGGGGGATCCAAAGAGAAAACTCTAAGGAACCCTTTGCCTACTAATACAAGTATATAAGTGCCATCACTATGGCGCTCTACATCATACCGGGCATCAATCTCTATATTGGTCAGGAAGGAGCCAGGGCCCCAGTATGCCCAGTGACTAACAAGGGCTCACCTGATAGCCGCAGTTGATACCCACTGATAATGGCTACCAGTTAGGACACCTGCTTGGTAAGCATCTTGTTTGAGACAGTTGGGAGTGGATCTTGGTCAGCATGTATAGACCTCAGGTGGTGTGGGATTAGTTGGGACCTATTATCAGGGGTTCTCCTGACAGTTTTACTATAGTGCTCCAGACTGGACTGAAGATCCTCCTCTAAAATCTGGACATAGAGATCCCCATCCATCCTTCCATCAATCTTGACAGCATATCCTAGCCCATCCCATATCATACAGCCCCAAACCATCACAGAACCTCTACCAAATTTTACATTCCCTCAACCAGCCTATTACTCAGCCCCTCTCCTGCCTTCTTCCAAGCCCATTTCTTGCCATCTGACCCTAGCCTATTGACCTTTGTCTCATCTGACTATACAACCCTTTTCCAGTCCTCTACAGTCCATTGCTGGTGAGCAACAGCAAAATCTAACCTCTCCTTTCTGTATCTCTGGGAGAGTATAGGCCATTTCTTCTTCACTACAGCCTTTAATCCAGGTTCTTTCAGCTTCCTGCAGACAGTTTGAGTGGAGAGAGGTGCATTGATGATATCCTAAAGGGTCCTGGTAACTTGTACTGTATTTTGAGCTTTTTGAGAGCTGATAAGGTAGAGAGCATGTCAAATATTAGCAGGAGAAAGCTTAGATGGGCATCCTCCAATAGCTTTTGGGAGGTCAGGGTGGTGCTTAGAACAAAGTCTGCAGATGGTGGCTAGTGATTGGCATGGGTATTGGAAACCCATGCAGGTAGCGGGTACGGGTAGTGCGGGTAAGGGTCAGGGTTAGGATTTCCAACCTGGCCTAAATCCATACTGTCAAGCTTCGGTTACTGACAGACTTCGGTACTGCTGAGGGGTGTTGGCGAAAAGGTCGAGCGGACTATGGCCAAGTCCTGCAGGCCAAGAGTAGTGGCATTGGCTTCAACGTACTCGTGCGTTGCGCCCTACTTGCCGTGCGTGCCACCTATTTGTAACAGACAGATACTCGAGGGGATGCTGATGATGCCAGCCCGAGTCGAGGACTTAACAGAAGAGAAGAGGTAGAAGGGCCTAAGCCTAGTCGATACCCAGAATGAGGAATTATGTACATGCATGTCCTACTTATATAGGTTAAGAAGCGACATGTGGAATAAGGAATGTGGGACAACAAGGTATGCAGGGCATGCGGTCATTGTCTACAACGAGTAAAATTAGAATGAAGGAATGTAAGTGGGCACAGAACAATGAAGGATAGGATAATAAGAATATGACCGAGGATAGGACAATAGGAAATGCCCGATTATAAAACAAGGGCTGTAACCGAGAATAACACAAGGGCAGGAAGTCCCGAGGTGAGGCAGACCGAGGGGTGAGGAGTAGGCGTGGGATGGAAATGAGGAATGTGACCGATATGTGCGTCGAGCCGAGAACAACTCATCGAGTGACTCGTACTTGGTTACTAACGGAGTATTTTAGTCGGTACCGCCGAGTTACCGGATCCTCGGTACGTGTACTTGACACATACCCGTAATACATAGGTACAGGTTTTCGCGGGTACAGGTACGGGTAGACATAATATACCTGGGGGTTACCCATGCCAATCACTAATGGTGGCATGGCCTACACTAGTAGAGAGTTGAATATGGGAGGTGGAATGGCCAGCATCAAGCTGAGAAAGGATATAGTCAACTTGAACAGGAGAGAGGGATTTTATGGTTTGTTAGAGAAGATTGTTATGGTCTATTTGTTCAATGTTGAACTATTTGTAATCACATGACCCAATTATAACTCTGACACAAGTCATGTGACCATACAAACCTAACTATACCTCTGATTGTAATCACACATTTGAAGGCAACAAAACTGGTCCAATGAGTTACTGTCAAAAATTGTAATATCTCAACCAATAAAAGTTATTACATATATGTGAGGAGACCAATCAAAAGCTGAGATGCAGGGGTATCTGTGAGAATATTCTCAGATTTTATAGATTTTTATTTGGTTCATAAAATTCAGATCAAGTGAAAAGTGCCAAACATTGGACCAGTTTTGTAAGTTACTGTATAGACATAGTTAGGGAGCAAAGGGGTTCCTTAGAGTTTTCTCTTTGGATTCCCTTCACAAGCACACTACCTTAAGGTAGAGCATTGGCCTAGGTTGCCCTTACAGCACCCCAGGTAAGCTATTTTTCCTACTATTTGAGAATTTTCTTGATATGATTTCCTGGACCTTGATTTGTAATCTATCCTTCAAGCCAGTTTACTGCCCATCCATAAGTGCCTGACCTTTAGTGTTAGGCTTGCATTTCCTCCCCATAGATACAGAATATCTTGAAGTATGCACCTGGAAATAGTATTTTACTGTATATAGAATGTGTCTCTGTGTCAAGATTCGGTGACGCCGAGATATCGGTTAAGTCCTGCAAACCTGTTTCAGAGTGGCTAGGCTTCAACGTGCTTGTGCGTTACGCCCTGCTGTTCCGTGCGTGCCACTAGTTTGGACAGTGAGAGGAGCCTCGAGAGGATGCCGAGGGCGTCGGTTCAAGCGAAGGACTTTAGGAATAGGAAGCGGACAAAAGGGGTGCGAATCAATCGATATTCTGAGTGAGGAACTATCTACATACATCCTACTACTTATATAGTTAAGAAGCAAGATGTGGAAACAGAGTGGCGTAAGGAATGGAGACAATAAGGTATGAGGTAACCACATGGAGGCATTGTCCACAGTGATCAGAAATAGAATAAGGAATGTAAGCGAAATTAGAATAATGGAGTATGGCTGAGAATAAGATAATGAAATGGTGGGCGAGAATAGAACAATAGAGGACGGCCCAAGATAAAACAATGGCAGTGGCCAGGACAATGAGTGGCCGTCATGTTGTTCGGGGAAACAGGTTAAGGAGTGGATAGGGGGTGATGGAACAATGAAGAGGGATAGATGAGAGGAGTGGTCCATACGATGTACCGGGTGTACCGAGCCGAGGCCGCGCGGTAGTGCG
This sequence comes from Chroogomphus rutilus, assembly GCA_003314275.1. NCBI lineage: Eukaryota > Fungi > Basidiomycota > Agaricomycetes > Boletales > Gomphidiaceae > Chroogomphus > Chroogomphus rutilus. The sequence continues at coordinate 14,879 of QLPI01000105.1, forward strand.
AGATGGTGGGTAAGGGCCGGTTGGTCGGTATTCCCGAGTGAGTCGGTGCTCGGTGTTGCGGGCTTGACACTCTGGATGTCTGATTAATTGATGTCACCTGATATATTTGATATCTGATGATATGTGCATCTCGATTGAGATCTCAACTGAATATAAGTAGTTATGTGGAGCTGTCAGAATAGATTGGTGTGATAAAGAGTTTTTATATTCCTCTCTGGTTTGTATGACAGCTTCCTTGGTATTTTTCCTCATAATAGGCCTGTACCACACCTCTGGTGATAGTGATTGACCTTTCACCTTGTTATTGCCTCATATCTCCTTTGCACTACCATTGGAGGATATGGAACATTGGTTATACTCTGCAGTGTGAATTGAAAATCCCCCTGCTCTTGGGACTCTTCCTTGTTCTGTAACTAGATTATAACTTGTGATGAACATATTAAACAAAAATGAGAAATACAAAAAATTAAAGCTACATATTATGATGATGATACATTTTCTCACATAAGGTAGCAGACAAACGGTTTCCACTGAGGTCACGTGACTCAAATGTCACATCCACCATTTTTCACAAGGATCTGGCAACATCGACAAAAAAATATTTCTGAGACCACAGATCAATGGCATAGAACTATATGTATGTAGTCTTGGTTTTACTTTTGGAAAAAATTCACTATTGCAAATGTAGTATATCAAAACTTTCAAACATCTTCCCAAAATTCATAATCACAGTTTTAAGCAGTCTGACACTGTTAAAAATTTTTTGGTCACAAAATTTTTGCGCTGACATAATCACCTATATAAGGAAATAGTCCATATATAGAAAGACATTGCCACAGATAAGGTAGCAGACATATTCCGCTAAGGTCACATAACTCAAGTGTCATATCCATCATTTGCACATGGATCTGGCAACATGTTAGATGTACAAGGCAGCTGATATTATATAGTGTAGCTAAATCATTATTTCCAAAAAAATTTGCCATCCTCTGTAGCAGAATGCAAAATTTTTTTCAACAACAAAATTTTTTGTGCCTGTGACCGTGACTGTCACATCACGTGACTTTAGCGGAAACCGTTTGTCCGCTACCTTACATTTTCATATTACAATTCTCAATATAATTTGATATTACTTTTCTACCCCGTGTGGATCGCTTGAAGAAGAAAGTCGGCCGGGAATTTCTCCCAACACTCTCGAATTTTGGCCTCCACCAGGGTCATAAACCACCCCGTCCAAAATTCGTCAATATGTGGTCCCAGATCCTCTCGACGAAATTGTCCCAGAGCAAAGAGGGAAAATGATCCACGAAACATCAGTCTTTCAACTTTGGTTCGAAAGTTGCAGCCCATTGTTTGCATACCCATGGGGCCTATCCTTTTGAGCGGGTCGTAGTTAACACTATTAAACTTGGTAACAGCTTGTTTGAAACCCTTGCTTTCATGCAGTGTTTCGGTCCAAATTCCGAACAACCTCAATCGTGCCTCGCAGCGCGCACGTCCGACCGACAATCGCATCAAATTTTCAGGAGAAAGATGTGGTGCGATCTCGTCCCATCTCGTCCCCCAAGCGCACGCAAGCTCGTAGAAGGCGGTGGGGAGAAGTTCGTTTATCTGACAGCGTTGCGCGGTCTCTATCAGCTTCAAAGCATCGTGGATTCTGGGCCTTCTAGCCCCAATAAATGCGAGGCGGGCAAGGTATTGATTGCGATTGACGGGCCAATCCTCCAGAAGCTTTAGCTTCATGGTTTCTTGTAACCCTACGCACTGGTACTTGTGGGAAAGCCGCAAGATTCCCAATGCCTTCTCAAAAGTTACAACCTGGGTTACTCTTGAAACAAAGAGTTTTCAGTGAGCTGATTCTCGAAAGATATGGATCGACAACGAACTGCCCAGGGTAAAGTGCCGTTAAGAACGCAGTGACATCCTGAATGGAGTCGCCTTGGAGAGGGATCGTCGAATTTTCGCCACCCGATGGCTGTGGGATGGAGAACATGTCGCGAAAGACGGGGCTATGTATTGCCAAGATGGCACGGTGAACTTGAAATTGGTGTTCAGTACCATCTACGGCGACACTTAACACGGTATCTCCATCCTCGAACCAAAATGACTCGGATCTGATGGGTCCTGAAGGGTTTTCCATGACGAGTAGGAGCTATATATCGAAAGAAAAATAAGAGTGTTGAGTGAATTGTTAAAGGTTGTAGCAGTTGCAGTCCCTGCCTTAAATATATATCTGTAGGTAGCGCCCCTTTGTGCGATTGTAGTTCATTGTACTATGGGAGATCCTTGTACTACTATCCCTTGTATTGATGTGTATCAGTATGATACCGGTTGTCTGATACTACGACGGAATTGCTGTTCGTTTAACGGGAGCTGTTGTTGTCGTGGTTGGTGGTAGATGAGTCGTGACCAAAACAGGCGTTGGACGGAGTTTGGACGCATTCCTATTCGGTATTATACACAGGGAATCATGTCTTGATTTTAGAAATACATTTTCTCAAAATTGTAAAGGTGTGTGGGTACGTGCCAGGCCTTCGATTGTCTTTGTCGATGGGGATGTTAAAGACTGTTAGGAAATTTGGTATGATTTATCTCTTATTTTTCTTATTTTTCTATTACTACTGCAGAAGAATCTTGTTGTTGTTAGACAACTGTTCCCATCATCATTTCTCTAGCTCCTACCGTTTCTGCAGTCGCAGCTTCTCATCATCGCCGCGACGCCATTCTCACTCGTATCGCCGTTTTCATCGTTTCCGCAGCGTTATCGATTTCCTGTCACAAGCGCGCGTCATATATGACTGGCGCGCACAAGAACAGATTTTCCTTACATTCGCCCACTATTCATGTATAATAGTGTAGTAAATGACTGTAAAATAAGAGTCAGTTCTGGTCTGAACACTCATGAGTTCTTCATGAGTCCATTCTTTCCCCACATTCTTTTATTCTTAAAATCATTTCATAACAAAGACTAGCAAGAAACAGCCAAGAAAAACCGATGACACACTGGGGTGATCATACCTATGTTTTATCTTTATTTTTGTCGCCTGTTCACTGGTCCATACAGACGACACGTTTGTGGATGCAGTCAAATGCACCGCCAAGGCGTGCCAGCTCTTCTTGTTTTTCCTGGCAAGTCGAATTCATTTTTTCCATCTCCATTTCATGTTCTTGTGTTGTTGGTGGGTATGTACTGACGATATGATGGCGCCACGTGTTTGTTTTCGGCAGACAGCTCTAGTGGATCGCGTATAGCAA